>JAULBP010124085.1:0-17088 GCA_032355345.1 Lepetodrilus pustulosus | reverse complement strand
ATGGTATATTTTTTTTATATTTTTTTACTAACTGCTAACATTATATAGAAAAATAATAAAAATATTAAAAAATTATGGTTAAATACGTGCAAGTATGAAGTTGCCCCTTTAATGCCAGGCTTCCAGGACAGGATTTAAACCTGGACATTTTGTATCAGAAGTCCAAATGTTCTACAATTGTGCTACCATCCATATAATGATGATGTAAAGTGTTTATGTTCGAAAATGCATTGATTATAAATTCGTAAAATCTCTTGAATGCAAAGACGCTATGTCAGATGGTATGTCATTATTTCACCGTTAAACAAAGTTACGGTAAATGTTTTCAGTCAGACAGTCTAGTCATCATGACTCTCTTTAACCCTCTCCCTGCTGCAGGCAACCAGAGATGCCCAAAAGACTCTTTTAAAAGAGCTATGTTTGTGCATAACCATGATAACCCAGCAGGGAGAGGGTTAATGACGTTACTATAGTTACCAAATACAGTATGCTATGGCTGTATTTCTCACATTTAGCATGTAAAATTTCAGACATGTTTGTGTTGAGTCAATGCTGATAGTGTGTCTCATTCTTTAGTAGACAAGATGACACATGGTAGAGGTCACATGATCACAGTGTCAGTGTCAGTGTCTCCTGTGGTATTTTTCAGCCATTCAATCTTGATTGGGGTCTTGATATAATAGGTTGTATTACCAGATTACAGTTTACTAATCAAAGGTCATTGTGGAACAAAACAGAAAAAAAATATACTCAATAATTTTTGGATACCTACCAGTGATCCTGGGGGTGTCATTTAAAAATCTGAAATGTTAAATTGTTGATTTTACCACCATTAACATTGGGCATATGGAAAATGACCCCACTAATTATTTTTTTGAATTTCGGACACTGCCTACCTATATCTTGTAGCTTATGGGGGTACCATGATTATGTGGATTTGAAAAATGCTGATCACATCGGGGAAATGGGTACCGTATGGTGTTTTATCGGGTGGAGGGTCGGAGGTGTTTGGGTGAGGTTATGCTCCCACAGGGTGAGGTTATGCTCCCACAGGGTGAGGTTATGCTCCCACATCACTCACAGATTTCCTGCAATTTCACCATAAATCGATGAAAACAGGCTCTGAAACTGTTATCTTTGGATGCAGTTACCATTATTACCTGCTAATAATTTAAGGGGATATTGTATTCACAGTGACCTGCAATTTGTTTGTACAAGACTAGACAACGACAACAATGTGGGTATTTGCCAAAGAGATAATTATCTACAACCTGACCTGCATTACTGTATTTAGCTTTCATCACTCATCGAAACATACTGTTGTGAGATATCAGGAGAAATAGTGCCCTAATATAAAGTTAAAATTATTCTGTAAAATAATTTTGTCATAGGCTTTTTAGAATCATGTTGTTAAACTATGTGTGACATTAAAACATAATTGGTCAATTTATCAAATTTTATTTTTATCAATTTAAATCTTCTTTTATTTTCATGCCTCTTATGATGAGGACAGTGGTGTATACTAGTAGTATCCATCATTTATTAAATATATTTGTCAGAAATACTGTAAATCATTAAATGTTAGCGTCATTAAACTTTAGCATCCAGTGGATTATCGACCTATTAGCCATTATAAAATGTTAACAAGCTTGTACGTATGCCTACATCTATGGATTACTCATAAAAAAATGTTAGCGAATAAAATGTTAATATCTAAGAGCAACTTGTTAAATTCATTATACAGTTTTATACTCGTTAACATTTTATGATTTACAGTAACTTGAGAATGCTGAGAAACTTGATTGAACACCAGAAGGACACTAGTATGTGGTGAGGTTTGTTGGGCATGGGGTGAGGTGGCTTTACACTATCCATAGTCTCAGAGGGTGAAAGTAAATTATTTAAAATACATTCTACTGATGGGTACAGGGCTCCAGACTAACATTTTGAGTCACGTGCCCGTAGGGCTAGTCAGGTCAAGTTGTAAAGGCACCAAAGCATCCATATGTTAAAAAATAGGTTGTCCGCACAGCAATTTAACTTGCCCCTGTACATCGGGCATACCTTAATCTTTATTCTCTGTTTCCCAGAAAATCTAGACTTGCTTTTGTCCATGGGAGATTTTTGGAATAGGAGTATTTGGTTAACATGGTTAAGAACAGGGTCTGTGACACAAACTAAGGTGGCTTGGATGTGTGTTGGTTGGGTATGGAGGTGAGGTTGGTTGGGTATGGAGGTGAGGTTGGTTGGATATCGGGGTGAGGTTGGTTAGATCTGACTTGTTTGGGTGATGGTGCATTTGGTTGGATGGAGGTGAAGTTAGATGGGCATGGGGTTATCTTGGATGGGTATTGGCGGTGATTTTGAATGGTTCTAGATTGTTTGGGCGTAGAATTGTTATCATGATTGAGTGTTACTTGGTAATAACTTCAAGTGTCTCAAACATCAAATTCATCTTGTATAAACCAATTCTTTAGGTTTATACAATATGCATTCTTTTAGGTAAAGTGGGTGAGGTTGATTGGATATTGATCAGTGTGCTAATTTCTATTACAGTCGACCACCGTTTATCTGGACTTCGGATATCTCGTTCCCTCGCTATCCGCAGGGATTATACTGGGAACCATATATTAGTCTTCCTATGTAAAATGATGCAGACGTCCGGAAATTCAGTTATTCGCACAATTTTACTGGGAACGCAACCGTCCGATTAAGTGGGGGTCGACCGTATTATCACATCAACCATCACTATTCTTAATCCAGCTATAAAATCTAATTTTATAGTCTGTGCCCCTTCCTGATTGGTAGTTGTCTGCCTTTATTCAAAACATCTAATATGTGAAAAACAGATCATTATCGTTCTTTGATTTATTACTGTCTTTATTGTTCATTTCAAAGCTATCATTTGAAAAATCATTGAGAGCACAATCTTTGAACATTTATCTTGTCCCTAGCTGCATTGGATTCAATCACATTTAAAGTCATGTCACCTTACAAAGTGGGGCAGGATGTAACGTAGTGGTAGAACGTTGGACTTTGGAGCGAAAAGTATTGGGGGCAATGTTTGCAGTAGTTATACATTTCTGACGCGATATTGATAGGATGCACTGTCTGTAGAGTGGCAATACAGTTAACATCCTTGGTCTGTCAGTACCAGCCGGTGCTCACAGCTTTACTGCAACATTCAGCGCTACAGATGTTGCAGGGTTTCCTCCTGCCCTAAACTGACAAGTCGTGATATTAATGAAAGATTCTATAAAGCGACTATAAACCCCATTGCCAAAAAAAAACAAAAATACATAACTGTCTTATTTATAAGGCAACTTACCATGTAGTATTGCATACTAAGATTCTAAGTCACAATTTCGTGGTTACATTTTTTGTCATATGGAAATAGGACCTTGCCGTATCTTAGCACTGTCTATGCAGAAAGTTGCCTTATTAGATGGTTATGTAAGTAACACCGGTCTGAGACAGAATTACCGGCTAGTCACCAATTTACAGTCATAATGAAAGTAATGCCACCTGTGGATTTCCACTTCCCATTTCCTTGAAACTGATTCTCAGGTCGTCAGTTTCATCACACATTTCCTGGTTTGATTGGCGGGCTTTGACAGATGTGTCAGTCGCCATGACCACAGGGCAGCACGTCAATTATCACTGCTAAGTTTCTCGTTCTTGTTTTGCCAGTCACCTTGATTTCTGTTCAGATTTCTTGCCTTGTTAATAACAGAGTCACAATTGGCACCAAAACCTGCGTACACCTGGGCATAGTTCAATCAGTTGATGACTCAGCTATTGTTTTCTATCGTGGGAGGATTATTAATCAATATTTATAGCCATGCTGATTGTTAGTTTAGAATATTGTAAATATGAATGATTTACTTGTTGAAGCGGTATAATTACAGTGAACTGGTCGATAGAAGTGGAATGTTATGATGAATACGGCTTGTTTATGTTTGTGGTTTTCTTCCAGTAGACGCATAGGTGTTGATGAAATACCTAAACATATGATGAGTCAATGATATAAATATATCGTATGAGATAATGAGTAAACAATAATAATTATTTAGATAGTAAAATGGGATCTATAGGCCTAAACTGTATAAGAAGACATATTTTAATGATAATCCTGCAGAAATAATGAATATACGGCTAATTTTACCGTTATACTATAAATTATAGTGTCCCTCCATGAATTAACATGATTACAGTGTCCCTTCGATAAACCATAGATGTTGTGATCCATGACAATATGGTATTTGAGACATGAATATTTGATGATCACAATAATACAATGTACAGTATAAAGGCAACCACACACAAGAGTAAGTTACCATGGTTACTAAGGTAAACTGTCATGATATGACATGAATGCCAACTTACTTCTGTGCATGACAACATTTTATTTTAGTATTTTGTCAATTGTGATCCAAAGTAAAATGTCTTATGTTTGTTGAATCTTGACACGAAGGACAACTTACTTGCATGTGTAGCAAAGTTAATTACCAGTACATCTTTTCTTCAATGTGCGGTCTTGATCACATACAACAGCCTTCTGTTTGGCTTCACAAAGCTACTCCAGTGAAATTATGGGTCAATGGTTTATTTAAAACAATTTTTTTTTATGAATGTGACTGGTATACTATACAAACCTTCAAACGATGTGTTCCCTTATTTTGTTCTTTCAGTATATACATCAGTGATTTTTTTTTTCAATCAACATAACCCAAGACGGTGTATTTTCTTTTGCAGAAAACCATTGGTGTGTTCAAACCCAAAGACGAGGAACCGTACGGTCAGCTGAATCCAAAGTGGACGAAGTGGATGCACAAGTTGTGCTGTCCCTGCTGCTTCGGCCGCAGCTGTCTCGTTCCCAACCAGGGTTATCTGTCCGAGGCCGGGGCTAGCGTGGTCGACCAAAAACTGGGACTGGATATAGTGCCGAAAACCAGAGTGAGATTTACGATTGACAAATCCCCCCCCCCCTTCCTTGTATGCTTCAATTCTTGCATACTCCCCAGGGAGTTGGAGAAAGAACATTGAGTGCACATTGATCCATTGACTGGGGATAATAATGTGGAGCTTTATGCTTTATGAGGTGGATTTAGCGCGTTATAAGTATAGCCATTATTATCATTGTTATTTTTAATTGTTACTGGATTCTAGTCAAGAACCACAAATATGAGCATGACAAGAATGTTGCTTATGATTAATAATAGTAACAGCAGCAGTTTAACCTAGCTTTAGAGAGTGGATCTGGTGCATTACTAAATATACATTATGCCATTGTTATTTGATTCTTTGATTCACAGATTTTTATGTGGTAATTTTGGGTTGTGGTTGTCGAAAATAAAAATACATATAGTTTAATATTTTGACCAGTGTGTATCCAGTGTTGCACAGTTTCATAGGTATCCTAAATAATAATTTTCTATGTATAATTCCAATCCCAGATAAACCAGTAATTTCTAAAAATGAAGAAAAGTAGTTATATATAAAACAAATGTTACTAGATTCTTGACATACACAGTTTCTTATTCATGTTATGTTGTTAATTTCAGGTTGTCAAACTAGCGAGTGATACCTTCAATTACAATGCAATAGACCGAGCCAAAGCCATGACAAAGAAAAATCTCAGAGAAAAAGTTCCTGCTGTTGGGAAAAGATTCAAGAGAATAGGTCTACCTCCAAAAGTAGGTTCAAGAAAAATACCTGTGTACAAAATACATGTATCCAAAAAAGTACAAATACAGTGTCCTGTCGATATAAAGCTGAAGTTGGGGTCCATGACATACCCACCGCTTTATAGTACCTGCCTTATACAATATTACACGGAAATAATGAAAATAAAAATGGGATCCATGTCTGACCCCACCTTATATCCAAATACACTGTGTATCGGACAGTGTTATATCGAGGTGGCACTGTACATGTAATAATAAAATTAATAATAAAAATAAATGTGTAAAAATACATGTATACGAAAGTAGCTTCAAGAACACAGGTTTAAGTGTTTTTGACTGATATTTAATATCCCAGAGTTGTTGCTTGTGGGTGATATGATGATAATAATAATAATAATATTAATAATAATAATATGTAATACATAATAATAATAATAATAATAAAATAATAATAATAATAATAAAATAATAATAATCTACTCCTGCAATGATGTACAACAATAACTCACTTATTGATCTATCCCAGAATGAAATTAATTACAATTTTTATATTACTTTTCTGTGTGATTATGATATCTGTTTACAATGTGTTTTCAATGTCTTCAGGTCGGGTCATTCCAGACGTTTGTAAACGGTTTTAAAGATGCCGACTATTGGTTACGACGGTTTGACAGCGAGTCATTGCCAGAGTCCACAGCTGCGTCTTTTCAACAGCTGTTCGAGCGTCTTGTTGTTTTAGACTATATCATTAGAAATACAGGTGAGTCAGAGCTTGGTCGTCGTTATTGTCTAAATGCTTGTTTCAGAGTATCCATACTCCATTGCGGTCATGGGTGAAAGATTCCCGCAGTGATGTTAAACTCCATAATCACTCACTCTCCCATTGTGGTTACGGTTGTTTATGTGTACACAGGCTAAGATGGAGAAAAAAAAACCCAGATAATGTAGGACTAAAAGACATATGAGGTGGCACAATAATGCAGTGATGTACGTATACTTGTTTAGGTCGAGATACTCTACCCTATCGGTCAGAGCTTCTCGGCCTAATACTTGTTTTGCCATTTATTAAGTTTGAAGACAATCCGTATGCTCTAGCACAGCTACAGTTGACCCATGTTTATCCGGACATTGGATATCCACAAGGTTTTTACTGGGAACCAAATATAAGTCTTCCTATGTAAAATAACTCGGACATCCGGAAATCCAGTTACTCACACGATTTTACCGGGAATGCAACCGTCTGGATGAACGGGGGTTGACTGTAAATGTATAATTTAATTGCAAACTTGCTTTCATATATAGTCTTGACTTTGTTAGGATGACTACCTCACAATCTACGTTAATTCATTAATGAGGTAGTTGTCACTGCTGTCCAAATATGTAAATACTTCAAGTAAATACATTTTAAAGAAAACAAATAGCATTTGCCTTCAGAGCCAAATGTCCCAGGTTTGGTTTTACACGATGTATTTTCTTATTGTTACTGATGAAGCTCTCATTTGTTTTCTTCACAGATCGAGGAAACGACAACTGGTTAATAAAATATGATCAGGCTACCACTGCTTCTAATAATCGAGAGGTATGTTTGTCTGAATGTGGCAAACTATATATCACAGATGGTAGTCGACTTCACTAATCGTCGAAAATTAATTGCATCTATTACATAGACATGTCCTTTTTCTTTCCATTCTGTAAACAATTTCATATTGATATTCTACCATCAATTCACTTTTCATCACGTATTGGCAAATGATTTGTACAGAAATCTAGAACAACAACATATTCATGAATGGGTACCTGGTAGGATGACATAGCAATGTGAATGATCACCTTATAGTGCTGGAAATGGCAATTTGGGTTATATACTCCCCAGGGAGTTGAGAAGGACATTGAATGTACACAGAGCCATTGACCGAGGATGATAATGAGGCACTTAGAGCAAACATTATGGGGCTGGATTTGGTGCATTATGACTATTATTATTATTACATGTATTATTATTATTATTTTATATTTTATTGTTATTATTATTATTATTATTTCATTCATATTCACTAGACTACTAAACTACATGTATTGATTGAATTATTGCTTTATGTCGCAGTGGTAATATCTCGCCCATAGGCAACAAACTACATGTATTAAAATGATTATTAAATTTTTCTAATATCTTCAAAAAACCTCGTCCTGGTGCCAATATTCAATGAAGCATCATAGAATCTAAAACAATTCGTACAGTATTTGATATCATCACATTTTATTGAGATTTAGTGAAGCATACTGTAGTATTATTTGGTATTTAATATTAATGTTGCAGCCCAACATTCTATGTTTTGGTTTCAAATTATTTTCATGCTTTCTAATCAATTTTACAATATTAGGTTTATTTTAGGCCACCAAAGGCCACTGATTGTTCAAAGGTTTTGTCCAAGCATTTTATGCCTAAATATAGATGTGATAATCTTCAAATATTGAAAACTATATTCAACTTTGATTACACATTTAGGATGCAGATTGGAGCTTGGTCGACAACCCTGAAATCAAAGTAGCGGCTATTGACAATGGTTTAGCATTCCCGTACAAACATCCCGATGAATGGCGAGCATGTAAGTATTAGGAGTTCAGAATAACAGGAAAACATTTCTTGAGAATAGTCCTACAATGGTGCCCAACCATCAATGATGATAGATTTTACCTTCTGACTTGATAAGGATAGGATGTGCTTTCTGAAATGATTTATCAGTACCATGCCACGTATGTTGATGATTCTGTGTTTTATGAAGCTGAAATATGGTGAATGATGCAGAGTTTACATTTTTAGTCACTCTGTACAATCGTGGAGGTTCCAATGTAGAGTTTAGTCATAGGAATATTTTCCATTTTTTTTCCCGTCAGTTTTCGTTTGTGGGACCTTTGGTTTACTGCAACACTTGGTGCTACACCTGTTGCAGGTTTCTTATTAGCTTGAAAGCAGATCCAAACCCCATTGGAAAATAACAGAATAAGATAAAGCTAGTGTGCCATTTCTATCACTGAAACTGAGATGAAGCCAAATGGCCTTGACCTTCTTTTTTTTACCTTGACCTTGACCTTGGTGTTCTCCCTGACCCCTAGATCCGTACCACTGGGCATGGCTGCCCCAGGCCAAGGCGCCGTTCTCTCAGGACATCAAAGACCTGGTGCTGCCCCAGCTGTCCGACATGAACTTTGTACAGGACCTATGTGACGACCTCTATGAACTCTTCCAGGCAAGCAATCTTTCTAGTGTCCATCAAACTATTTACCATTTAAAAAAACAAACTTGTTTCAGGCATGGCAATTTCCCATGAATCCATGGAATCCCGCTAATTTAATTTTCCAGGAGTCGATTTATTTCCACTTGACGTGGCTTGGGGTCTTATAATAGATCCGGGCTTGTTTCCCGCTGAAATCACAATTTTATGTTTCCATGCCTGTTGTTTACATCATCACCATTAAGGCTGTTCATTTGGCTACCAGTTGACCTGAACTGGCAGAAAGCGACTTTAAACCCCATTACAAAATAATATAAAATAGAACTCTTTTCAAGGCAATTTTCTAATATTACATTAGCAACAATTGCCAGAATGTTTAATTTCTTCTTTTTAGAAATATTTTACATGAAATAGCAATGAGACAAGTATTTACTATTAAAATTTAATTATTTAATTTTTATTTGTTCATAGAGTGATCATGGATTTGACAAGAGGACTTTCGAGAAGCAAATGTCTGTGATGAGAGGACAGGTGAGTTGTCTCCCTTAGACCACCGATCTATGATGCATGCCTGCACATGGTGAACAACATGATTTATTTCTGAATCAGAAATTAAATTATACGGACCATATTAACAGCGTATTAAGATTTTCTCATGAGTTTGTTCAACCCAATCAGAGAACTCCACTAGACATGTGAGTGTGGCGTGAGTGTTACGTGTGCTATAAAAATATCGACCCGCGTTGAGCAGTGGAGTTCTAGATAGGCAGTGAACCCAGGGTAATTTGACAGAGTTTAGTTCAGTCATAATGGCCTGTTTTTTCGAGGATGCAAACCAATAAGCAACAGTTTGAACTAATTCCATAAAGAAGGCTACTATGAGTTAATTAAGAATGACTTTTTGTTTGAGATTTTTCTTGCTGTTATGCATTTTGTCAAATGCTTTTTTCTTTCCAGATTCTGAATCTGACACAAGCCTTGAAGGACGGAAAGTCTCCCGTCCAGTTAGTTCAGATGCCTGTAGTGACCGTCGAGCGGAATCGTCTGGGAATTGGACGCACACGACACGAAAGCGACACATTTACGCAAAGCTTTGCTCATCGGGCGCCGTTTTTTTCATGGTGCTGATGAAAGCTAAGACTAGATTAAGTACTGTTGAAAAATGACGCCGTTCATTTATTGAAATACAAAACTGTCCAGTCCCAGAATTGAAACATGGTTGCAGAAACTGGTTCAAGAAACCGATTCCAAAAGCTGGGTCTAGAAAATGGTTCAAGAAACTCAATCCATAAACCGATTCCAGAAACTGGTTCTGGTAGAGCTATTTATCATTGATGACTTGAGGTGCAAACCATTAGACGAGATTGTTGTTACATCACACATTCCCTTTTATGTGCAAATGTTGAGCAGGCATAATGGTGTTTATAGTATTTTCAATGATTACCAATCACAATAATTAAATGTGACAATCTGACACTATACATGATCTCCTAATGAACCACAACCCCGAAATATGAAGAATTGTGACATTTTGATTGCGATAAATTATTATATAAATTATCTTATATTCAAGTTTGTGTACATTTCATGTCCAAATTTTATTTTCACCACTTCACATTAATTTTGTACAAATTGTGTTATAAAGTTGCTGTGATTGTATGTTCACAATTGGACAGATGCGTAACGAAATAAGCTAAGCTTTCTACCATAATACCTTTCATTGTATAAATTGTGTAAAAAAATTGCTATGATTGTAAGTTGACAATTGGACAGATGCGTAAAGAAATAAGCTAAGCTTTCTACCATAATACATTTCATTGTACAAATTGTGTTAAAAATGTCTGTGATTGTAAGTTCGCAATTGAACAGATGCGTAAAGAAATAAGCTAAGCTTCATAATTCTATTGTAAATATTATTGGTCCTCCAAAGCCATGGGATATTTTTTTAATCTTGTGCAATGTTAGCTCAATTTTATTAAGTAGTATAATAGTGATTAGGAAAATAGGTTGCTGTTTTTTCAATGTATGAAAGTAATATTTAAGTGATGACTGCTTATTACAATCTTTGAAGGGACAGAACTTTTGATACTAGACTACATATTCTTGGGGGTTTCTATTGTGCCAAATTATAAATTCACCACTTTATTATCCTGTGTGTTGTGATAAATATTAATAATAAATACAATATTAGACAAAGGCGTGAGTGAATATGGACTTCAACTTTGCTACAGGAATCTTTAACCCATTTGTGACAATATCAATCCATGCATGTGTATGTTTGAGGGTGAACACATTTTTGAAAATGGCACGTTTACTTCAACTTTTGTTATTACATATATTTATTCTCTTTTGCACACACACACACCCTGCAAACACAGAATGTAACAAAAATCCTACTTGCAATTCAACACAATTTCTTTTTCTTCATTTTTGATCTTTTCCTTCTTTAAAATACTAGACTTGTCTTTGTGTAACAAATATATTAATCCGGGGCGGATCCAGACTTTCAGGGGCTCAAAGTGTATCAAGGGGTCCCATAATTTCAGTGACTATTTAACTTTTAATTTTTATGATATAGAACTGTAGTTAACATCCTTCAGCATTATTATAACCCAACTATAATACAAATCATATGATGTTTATTAAACAAAATTCTCCAATTCTAAAGTGTCACAAGCCAGGTGAGCCCCCTAACAACCTCCCCTAACCCTGTAAACCGCCCCTGTAGCAATCTATAATTTAAATTGCACATTTTCTTTTTACCTATTAAAATAATTAACAAAAACTAAATAATTGCTTATCGTACATAAATTATAAAATCCTTCATACAGATTCTTGAGATATAGAAATCCAGAATTAATGGTTTAGTGTTGAGCTAGCGAGCAAGTGAGTGAGTGATTAGACGATTTCAGCACCATTTACCCCTGTATTTCAGTGATCTCAATGTGGTATGTTTTTTGGTGGGAGGAAAAACCATAGGCAGGATTCAAACTCGGAACCTTTAGAGTCATCTATCCTGTAGCCAACTAATAGTTATAAATTTATCTTTTGAAGATTGAATGTGTCGGCAGTTTTCATGAATCTAAATGAGTTGTCGTGCAATTACTATTATAAGGGAGTGTGTGTTTTTTTATTAAATCCTTCTTTTTGGAGTGATGTATTTCACCAAAGATATATTTTTGTCAGGGGTATTTTTTATTCATTTCAGTTCCTGTCACAAGGTTTTGCCATTGGTGGTCATTTGTTTACGTTATTTTAGTTACATTGGGTTACTACTAGAGAGGCAAGCAGATTGTGTTCACTACTGTAAATGTGCGTTCACACCGAGTAGGGTAACAATAACATAAGATTGCTGGGAAAAAATAGTTATAAGCACTAAATGTATTACGCAGTCATACTACAATTGCTAATGATAAGGAAAGTTTGTTGTTGTGACCGATATGGCAAAACAAACTTCGGAATGTTTCTGCTTAACCTCACACACAGCTGATTTACGAAAGATTTATTTCATTTAGCAATGCGCAAAAAGTGGAATATACGGTAGCCAAACCCCAAAACAGTTCAGCTTTTGTGATTACCCCAAATGCAGATTTTATATGCATATGAGTTAGTATCATTGTGATATTTGTAATTGTTATCATTTTTATGTTCTCATGTATTCATTGTATGCATATTTTCATGTATAGTTATCGGTGTGATATTAATGGATAAGGTTTGTTCATGAAGTGTCGTCCTTATTGCTTTTAGTTCTCTTAACGCACAGGATCAATGTTCACGTGACATTAGAGGCGCTTTTTTTTGCCAAACTTGCTAGGTCTATTTAGTTGACAAGCTACCCGGCAAATTTCTAGGCGAAATGCGCAGTTATCTGGTTATAAGCATATCTCGGTTGGCCAAAATCCAGTAGATAGAGCCAGGTTGCATTGGGTTGCTTTATTTGTGCTTTCAGACCCAGATCCCATATATACTCAACAAAATTAATTAAGGACTAGTAGCGTAGCTTTTTTGGACAGACAAATTTAGCTTTACATTATTTTTAGAACGAAGAATTTCCAAATACAGTGCTCCCTCGATATAACATGGTCCGATACACAATGGATTCGGATATAAGGTGGGGTCAAACGTGGATCCCATTTTTATTTTCCTTATTTCCTTGCAATATCGTATAAGGCGGGTACTATAAAGCGGTGGGTATGTCATGGGCCCCCAACTTCAGCGTTATATCAAGGGGACACGGTACGCTTGCATTTCTAAATAGTTTGCAGATGCATTGGAAGAAGAATGGCACCAGATTCCTCAGGCAGAGTTTTATAATTTGATTGCAAACTTCCTCACAAAATATCTGCCAACCCTTAATTTATTTCGTTGAGTATACTTTCAAAGTACAGTACAGTGAATATGTATGCCAGTCAATATATTGGAGTTTGCTGTTGCATCCTATGGATTGAGAGTTGGTGCAGATAGCACGACAGTAGGCCGTTGGACTACATGCCTGAAGGTTTGGGTTTGAATCCTGTATAGCAGTCTACAGCAGAGAACAGTTTCACAGATAGTTACATATAAGTATAGTTAGGCTTATATATGCTAACAACATGCTTGTGATAGCATACATTGTGGGTTACCATCCTATTATGAACAGATTGCTGATACATGTATAGTATAGTATAGTACATGATTCAGCTGTATATGAAATACTGTACCTTATAGTCATTGATAGAATGCCAGTGCTCTGGGGTTACTGCAACACTGTGATCTACAGGTGTTGCAGGTTTCATCCAGATTTAACCTGACGTTCAGTGATAGGAGTGAAATAATCTTGAAAGTGATTAAGACACACACACACACACACACACACACACACACACACACACACACACACACACACGCACGCGTGCGCGCACACACGCGCATGCACACGCACACACACACACACACAAAATAACTGCTTGTTGTGATTTTGTGATATTCCTTCTCATAAAAAGGTAAGTCAGCTCCAAGATATTTTTGTTTGCATAAACTTGTAAACTCTTGGGTCTGTTTGTATTGTCACTATTAAAATACATTGGCCAATATGTCTTTCATTTCATTTTCTGCCAGGAAGATTTTAATAGTTCAAGATGTCTTCTCTGTTCTCTTAGTTTCCATACATTCACCTAATGAATCATGGGTTTGCTTGGTTGAATTTTGTTGTATTCGTTGTCTGCAAATGGGCATAATTTGCTCACATGTTCATTTCTTTCCAATTTGTATTAAAATTAAAATCTTTGCGATTTTATGTGAAGATTATTTTATCTGAAAGGGATTACTAAAATACTATGTTTTTTACTGTGAACTAGGGCTTCAATATTGTGAACATTTACTACGGGTAACACACTATCTTTAAGTATTCATAACTGCCATTTGAAAATACTATTTAAAGTATTTGAATGAATCACAAATGTCTCTTTTCGTTTTGCAAGTCTGCCTTGAAGAACTAGAAACAAACATTCACAGTGATGCATACATATGGAATTATGAAAATTGTCATATCCTTTAGCATTCCTACCCACACTGGAAAGTAAATACTAAATATATAATGAATGTGTATTGTCAGTGATGGTAAAATTATATCTATTCAAGTCTTATATAGCTATTCAGTAATCAAGTCGCATAATATTTTTCTTGATATTTATCCGTCAGAAATCATATTGTAAATTAAAGCCTATCTGTCTCGATTACAATACATATATTGTCCTACAACAGATAAATATTGGGACTGGCTTTGGACATTCTGGCATTTTAAACATTTGTTACAGAGCCTACATTGTTTAATGGATACCTTTAGTTTTCCCCCATGTTCAACTTCAAATGCGAAAATGCCTGCATAATAACGTCACGATATAATTTTATTGATCACGCGTTTAACACGTTGATCACATGATATGTTACAAGATTGTCCACGTTGAAGGAAGTGTAAGTTAACGTGAATAACATCACATGATCAACAATAAACATTACTCTATGAAACGAAAGACTTCCTAGCAAATTCATGTCCGCAATTACAATTTTTGATTTTATTCTTATATTTGTATATCATTTCGAGATTCTCGTCCTTAATAAAGGTTCTATTCTGAAGTTGAACGTCGGAAATCTGAAGGTTTCTAGTATTCTGTTCAAGCAAGCACTGTCATGCCTTCTAATATGAATGCCTTATATATAAATATACGTATGTTAGATATTCATGTTCACCGATGTTTGAATGATTTAATTTTTTTGTTGATTGTCCCATGTTGCTATCATTCCGCATTCTGTACAGTTTATGAACATAATGTGTATATATAAGAGAGGTATTACAGTGTGTGTGTATATATTTATATATATAAATAATACCGACTCATTAAATGTCTTCCTCATTGATTTTGCTGTTCACTTTTATGCATTGTTCGCATTAATATCATGCTCGTATTACTTTCATGATTTATAGTATCTTACTCTTGGACGAAATACGAATTATGTTGATGGAGACATCCGAAACGACGTTAAAGGGACTGAAACACCAAATTCATATATGGTTAAACCTAAATAACTGATGATCCTACACAAAGTCCAGTGATTTATTTATTTCCAAATGACGTATTATCGATAAATCGACTGTTTCAGCCTTCAGGGCATATAGCTTCGAGAAACGTAGTCCCAAAATCCAGACGTCCATCGCTCCATATGCATTACATTATATAGCAGAAGCATTATGGAGTCGAAGCTACTTTGTCTACGAGAAACGATACCCTGGCCCCGAGATTACGAAACTTTCTGAGTGCGATTTCATGCTCAACTCGAGGTTTTGTTCACAATTCCACATAACATCTGAGCTTGAGCATGACATCGTACTCAGAAAGTTATCAGGGCCTGGACCAGTTGAATGTTGAACATATAATATAATTTTCACTTGTATTTCTATGTCATGGTATCTAACATTAAGAACCTTAAGCTTCACATTTACACACACTATTTGAAGCAGTTCCACATTACGGTAGCATCCTTAATTAAATAAAACTCAAAACATAACCTTGCATGCATTTTTATTATCTGTATTATATGTTGTACACATACATTATTATCTTGTTCAAATATTGTAGTCAATACTCAACAATCGACATATATTGGCGTTCATTGAAAATGTCACAAATTAAAAGGAAATATTAAATCGTATCTAAAAATATTAATACATTCAATAACATGACATGCTACCAAAATAGCATCATCAAAACACAGGCCATTACGTCTACTTGGCATCCGTTAAATATTGACATAATTATTGATGGATGCTAAGTAGGGGTAATAGCTGTTGTTTGATATAATTGTGCAGACATTTCAACGTGATAATGTATATCGAATTTCCAGTGTATTTGTGTATAATGAAGTATGAATGCACACGAACATAAACGATACCCTAAAAAAAAAAATCGGAACCTATGTTACGAATAGTTGCAAAGAAAATACACATTGTACTTAAAACGTCAACACTGAACCACAAAAGTCAACGCCCGCCCTCAAAGGTAAGGCCGTACTACCAGTCATTTCCTCCCAAACAACGACCAGCAACCCAACGCCGACAAAGTTTGACGACTGGTCATACGGGCGTTTCGAAACACAAAGTGTGATTGATGACTGGTCATATGGCGTTTCGAAACACAAAGTTTGACGACTGGTCATTGGTTCCAGCCGTTACGGTTGTCGCAGAGTGATTCCCATGCACGTTAGGAACTGTGGACTGTATGTTTTTCTGAAGTCCACCGGAATAGCAGACCTATTGCGGCTGGACTTCATAAAGCTCGATGGCTTGTCCTGCTTCTGTTTATTGCGATGGAGACTATTGCGAATAATCTGTGAGGGCTTGGTGTCTTTACCTAGAAGCAATCAGTCTAGTTTTATCAATCAGCATACCCTATTACGCACACACACACACACACACACACACACACACACACGCGCACACCACACACACACACACACACACACACACTTTATGTAAATCGTAGGAAAACCGGGCCTCGAGATTACGAAACGTTTTGAGTACAATGTCATACCCAAGCTCAAGGTTTATATTAGGCCGAGAAACTCTGACCGTCATATCTGCGTCAGGCTTCGATTGACGGCAGAGGTACTGTTCTATCAAAACTGGGATGAAA
>JAULBP010123974.1:0-17089 GCA_032355345.1 Lepetodrilus pustulosus | reverse complement strand
AGAGAGAGAGAGAGAGAGAGAGAGAGAGAGAGAGAGAGAGAGAGAGAGAGAGAGAGAGAGAGAGAGAGAGAGAATGACAGAGAGACAGTGGGGGTGGGGGTCAAAATAATGCTAACTTACCTGAAGCTGATGCTCTCTGACAATGACTTTCGCTATATACTAATATGTTCATGTGGACATGTCTACCACTAAAATATTACAAATGAACCTATTCATGCGCAGGTCAGTTGGGTTACAATCGCCTACCTCCATGACCCCTGTATGGTCACTAGACTGGAACCTTTAATTGTCTGGGGAAACAATTGTTCAAACCAGTTTTTTTTTTTATCGTAGCTACTAGCATGATGATAAATGTTTGGGTCTGGGGTGATAACTGTCGTCTCTCAGACTGAAGATAGTGATTTCCTCCTCGGTGGCTATTTAACTTCAATTTGAATAAATTAATATTAGAAAATGTACAGTAGGCCTACATGCATATTTATTTTACATCAAAGTACATTAGAACATGCATAAACAATTACTGTACCTAAGGTTGTGGACGTTTCCAAATTCAAAATACTGGTAACCACTGAGATTGTTCAGTGCAAATATAAAAGAAATGCAATGATTTATCGTCATATATTCATTAGCCCTGTTAACGCAGACGTTGTATTGCCGAGATTATGCTGGGTTTTTTTGGTTTTTTTTTATTAATACAGGGATTAATTCTTTATGGGTGATTCCATTGCCGAGTGTTCGAGTCACACGCAAGGCTGGTATGTTTAAAACATATCGCAGGTGAAAGTTATTAGTCCACAATTGTTCCACTTTCGCTGGACTTTTTACGTCATCGGCCTTGCTTACTATAATATGATGCTTTGAACAAGCCAATAACAGATTATGCACGATTTTACGACTGCATATCTAATTATGATGTTGAAGCGCTCATAAAATGACTGAACGATAGTGTACGTGCTACTCACCGAGAAATGTACAAAGTTTGAATTTGGAAATCGTCTCTGCGAATCGTAGTCATATATCGCGCAGAGGTTCAGTAGATTAACCTGCCGAGATGGCGCGCAGTTTTATTGATAGTCGCAGCTACCGGCTTTATGAGGATACTAGTTACATGGATTTGCAAACAGAGCTATACATAGCCATGATATGTAAATAGGACCTGCTACGTATGCTATATTAACGGTAATGCCCACTGAGCCATGGCCGGTACAGGATATTAACCAAGGATGGCAACATACACGGTATTCTATTCATTGAAGTTTATTCTATACAAAATGTATATCTACACCAACAGCTATAAGGATCGAAACCAGGAAGATATTTAATATATTTTGCATTCGTAATTTATTAACAAGTAAATAGTATTTGCATTAATTAGTACTAGAAGTACAGTATAAATAGTTGTTTTACGAAACATTATATTAGTTGCTATAATGTTTGCCAACCTATCTCTAGTTAGATTTCCAAGCACACATATATATTATATAAAAATAATCTTCCAGTGGCAAATCCATATGCATACGGCCTACTTAATTTTATAATGTCTAAAGGCATTACAGCTGAGTTAGTACTAGTTCGAGATTTCGAGCTAATTTAGTATATAGATCTACAAATAATGTCTTTTGGTACTGTACGACCGGGGATTGAACATGCGACCATTCATTCGCACTCCGAGCAGACGCTCGATTTAGAAACGTAATTATATTGCACTATGTTTATTACAGCCAATATATTTTTTTTTAAACACGATTTTAACACGACACAATAATCGCATGTCGTTACACTGAATATAAAACTAACAGTGAAACAAATCACAGTGCTTATAAAAGTGCACGTCTATAATAAGTAGGGGCAGATAATCCACTTCAAGAAGGCGCTGAAGAAATAACGGTTCTTGATTGGTTGTAATGTTGTGAACTAACTACATCACTGGAAGTATTCACCCCGGGGTAGATATGGCGTAGCTTGTGTCCGGTATCGGTAAAAACTAAAATAGATTAAAACATTTCTGTTCTCTTGACGTTGACATAACAGCTATGTCGAGGCTAGAAAATGAATTCAAGGATTACGATTCAGACGGATTATGGAACGCGGTCTATCAGGTTTGTGGGTGCATGATAAACAGATAAATACTTGAACAGTTGAAACTTCCAATGGAAGGAGTGTCAGTCTTGATCTAAAAACTTGTTGCTTCGAACTAGGCCATCGACCAGGAATCGGAAAGTATGTCAAATACACCGAACCCATTAACTTGTTTCATCGAACAGGAATCCGGAAGTATGTCAACAGTATGGTCAAATACTCCAAAATCAAATATGGTTACACTAATATGTGATTTGTCGCATAAGAAACCCTCCATGATCAGTCTCGGCATAACCAGCTGATATGGAACTTGGGTTTATCTTCGGTTTCGTATCGTCCTATGTGAAATTTAGTAATTTCTTTGATAGTGGCAATCTTAGCTCCAGATTCCACTAGCCTAGTTCTCCCTGCTGACGTAGGCCAAACTTATGGCCGGGTAGTGTCGACCATTGCTTCGCTAATGTACACACACCGGCCTAGCTAGAGATTCCTCTATCTGTCCCTGCTGTCCATAAGGTACTTTTTATATGGGTTATATAGTCGGCATACACCTAGAGATCAATGCATAGTATAAAATGATATTTTGTCCTCACCCAGACATTTTAACGACTCATAACAGTAAAACGTGCTGTAATCGCTCCCACTTACTATATAGAAATGTGTTCTTGAACGGTTTATTAGTTCCAAAACATACATCATGCTACTAGATCGAAGTATCCATCCATGTAATCCCCCCGAGAATTTCTGTTTTCAAATATTCGTACTTTTTCCCAGTTTGCTATCATCATCATGATCATGTGACCAAATCTCGCGACTGTACCGAGATATGCATAAATCTGTGATGTTAGGGATCAATGTGTCACATGACAATAATGAAATGTCATGGAAATACTGTAATAAACACGTTATTGTCACCTGACACATTGACCCATAACGTCACAGATTTATGCGTATCTCGGTACAGCCGCAAGATTTGGTCTCGTAATGATAGCAAACTGGCGCCTTGAAAAAGTACGATTATTTGAAAACAGAAATTCTCGGGCCGATTACATGGATGCGCAAGTGCCACACTGTACGACAACTGAGTTTCTCACCATAATTCAACTGTTCAGTTATACACGACTGCACAGAGTCGGTCATGAATCCGTGAACAGATTTGACATAGCTCTAAGGATAAGCTCACAATTTAATTCCAAACAGTCGACATCGTGTTAAACAATTGGCCTACAGCAATACATTTTCTTACGATACGATACATATCACATTCACAATTCAAAGCTCACGATACGATACAATATACACAAACTTTTGAGGTGGAAATCAAGAGCCCAGTTTTATTACTAAATTTGGCTGAATGATCATTATGATGTTTACAAATTGTATTACAGTGTCCCCTCGATATATAACATAATAAAAATGGGATCCACGTCTGACCCCACGTTATATCCAAATACGCAGTGCATCAGACCATGTTATGGTTATATCGAGGGGGCACTGTAATTGATTCCATATACATCTAGGCTTCCATTTTGCAACCAAATACTGTTAAAGACTTTAATTGCGGATTCAAATTATGCGCAAGTGACATAATTGATAAGTACACAGGAATAAAATTATGCGCATTGCAAAAAATAATAATAATATTGTATGTACTTTTCAATTGCGTAAGGAAAAACTGCTAATAAAATGGTCGCCTGCAAGTACATTTACATAAGCACTTACCATATGCCAAGCAATCTAGCAAGTGGCCTCACATACGCTTATCAATGTTGACAATATTATTAGTTGAGAAGATACCACTTGGATTCATCAACAGGAAATACGTTGATAAATAAATTAGATTGCCTAGTTTACCGTGCATATATCATGTATATGGCACTATGTCCAGGTATATTCATTTCTTCACTCAATTCTCTGTAGCTGAAAAACACCGGGTTTGATAAACCCATGGTGACTGTAAAACTGCAAACGAGGTTGAGTTGATCACTGCTGGTAACGTAACTTAATTAGATTTTTCAATCTTATATCTTGTGTTGTGTTTTCTTTTAAACTGTTTGATTCTACTGTTACCATGGTTACTACCGTGACTGTGTTGGCGTCATCGAACATTAGGCCTGATTACTGACATTTCAATCAATAAGCAAAACTTTGTGCTTCATTTTCCGCGCAGACTTTTATTTTGCACAAATTACCTTTGCGTGTAAAGCACGTAATACAAGTCTGCGTGTAATATTAGTCTTTTACAGTATGTCATTTGGATGACTATTTCTGCCATAATTAGTCTGTATTACTTCATTTACCAATGTGTTGTTTGATCAGATTGGTCATTAATTAACAATTGGAAGTTATCTATATATTGTATACGGGTTTCACTGTAATGAAGTACATGTATATGTCTCTACATATCAGAATCCATTTCACTCATGTATTCCATGATAATCAGGAAATTAAATACATCCGTATTGTTGTGTAGTGATCATGGTGATACAGAGCCTCGCAATACAATACGCGAATCGGAAAACTCTGTATCATGGTGCACTGGTGAATCGTTAAGCCCTACGAACACCAGAAGGATCAATGAACATCTTGAATAATAACTGAATATGCACATGTATGCATCAAATATCTTTGCTAATTGGACACTTGTCAGCTGATTGTCTCAATCAGCACATCTCGGATAATCTTCCCATAGGTTATGTTAACCGAATGCTAAAGCATAAGATCCAAGGTAAAATGATAATAATCCGAGGTGTGCAACTACCATAATTACATAATAACCATAACTATAATTCATTGGGATGTCTGTAAATTATTAATAATTATAAAGTATAAATATTAATTATGTTGAAAATGAATATAATTATGATTATTGTAGAATGTTGAAAATGATAATTTTAAAACATTAATTTAGCAATAATTTCAGATGATTATGTTTAAGTTGATGATGTCATTACAGTGTTCAAAATTCCAAAAAAATAATCAGGGGTTCATTTTCCATAGGCCCAGTGTTAACACGTGTGGTTAACATGGTTAATGGTGGTAAAATCTGCACAGAAACCTTTAACATTGAAGATTTTCAAATGACCCCCCAGGACCTCCTCTATTTCGATAGAGCATTATTCCCCCCATGTAAGTGTAATATTTATTCCAACATTTTCTGGATCTACAAGTACTTCTGGTTCGAGTGGGTTTTCTGGCATATATCTATAAACATGATAAAGTACACAGTTTATTGTCTGGTAGTGGTAGTACAAATTTATTGTATTTTCTTTCTTTCAGAGAGTAAAAAATGAAGCCTCCCTGAAGACTCTAGACAAAGGCATTGAGGTCACTGAAGCCAGAAAACCAGAAAACAGACACAAGAACAGATACAGAGATGTCAGTCCATGTGAGTAATAGTAATAATATGAGCATTATCGTCGCAAATGGGTGAAATATTCCCGCAGGGAAGTTAAACTCCATAATCACTCGCTCACTCATCAGCAATCAAAATTAACACTAGTCCGCTAGCCCAGGAAATTTCTCCCAATGCTAAAGGTATCCTTAAGGACTAGTAGTAGTAGAAAATCATTTCTTTTGTTATTTGTATCACTATTAGGACAAGTGAATTTTGATTCATGTCATTGAGTGTGGATTTGGTATAATATTATGCCAAATCCACACTCATTAATAATTGCGCTACATTATCATCCCAGTCAATCAATGTGCTTGCATTTTCCTTCTCACGTCCCTGGGGATCATACAACCCAAGCTTCCTTCAAGGTGCTAGAAGGTTTAAATTCACATGTCGATATCAACCTTCCAAGTGCCACAGTACCAGTCTGGCTACAACAGGTGTGGAACTTGAAGAAGATTGAATTTTCCCAGATTTATTTTTCACAGGTCCATTTTCACTTGTTAGTATGCTGGCTTTGTGGCGTAATGGTTAGATCGTTGGCCCGGAGTGCGGCAGGTTGCCGGTTTGATCCCCGGTCGAGTCGTACCAAAAGACGTTAAAAGAGGGTACTTGTTGTTCCCCTGCTTGGCGTTCAGCTTGGAAATCCAGACTAGTCAAGCAGTACATATGCATGCAAGTCATGATCATGATGATATTAGTGAAAGAATATAGAAAGTGACTTTAATCCCCATATCAACCAACACTTGTTATTTTAGAACTTAACCTGGGCTTGAATGTTTCTTTTATATCATTTTTTATTGAAACATCACAATCATGGTACTGCCAGGTACGATGTCACCAGCTCATGGTTTGAAATACAGGTAATATTATTAGATCCTTGTTTTCAACTTGCTAGAAAATGAATCCCATTACGTAATACCAAAGGCAAGTTAGTAGTATTGAAGATTTATGCCTAACGATTTAATAACAGAGTTGTGATATTGCTTTAGGTGATGTATGTAAACAGGTTAATTCTGCTTTGTTAACATATTATTCACTAGGTAGTAGGTACCTCGTAACATATTCACTAGGTACCTGCATACATTTAACATGTTTAACATAAACAAGATATATAATTATCTTCCCAAATATGGTACCTGCCCTCTAGCTCAGTCATATATTTAGCATATTTAAATAATTTAGTGATATTTTTCTATATTGTGATAAACAACACATTCTACTAGGGGCGATTGTTTTGTTCTAGACGACCACAGTCGCGTGGTGTTGCACCGAGGTGACACAGACTACATCAATGCCAGCTTCATCGAAGTGCCGGACGCCAGGAGGAAGTACATACTTACACAGGTCAGAGGTCAAAGTGCAATACATCCTGTATGGTTGCCATGGTTATGTCAGCTTGACTAGCAGTAAGAGAGCTGAGGAGCATATTGCACAAAGCAGTTGTAGCTACAAATTGTAAAATTTCATAACCCAAGTGTAAGTTCATTTTATCGCTACAATACTTGAGAATATGATTAGCTAAAACTGTTGTAGTGATAAAAGTGGTTCATGAAACCAGACTTGCCCGCTCGTTCCAAAATTTGCAATCAAATGTAGCCTTTTGACGCGATATTGATAGAATGCAAGAGTGGCAACAGATATCATCCTTGGTCTATCAGTACCAGCCGATGCTCACAGTTTTACTGGAACATTCAGCACTACAGATGTTGCTGGTTTCCTCTTGCCCTAAGTCGTGATATAAGTGAAAGATTCTAGAAAGTGGCTCTAAACGCTAAAATGAAAGAAAAGTTACAACTGTTCTGAGCAACAGTGGGTGGTGGGTTGGGGAGGTGGGGGGTGGTGCTGATGATGATTAATATACTGGCCCCCATTTCACGACGGAGTCCTAACTATTTATATTTATGCGCTCCTAAATAGCTATAACCTGGCAACTAGCGTTTCACGATGATGTCACAAGTCCTATTCCTTCATAAATCGACATCTAACTGAAACTGGGTCATAAAGTTAGGAACTCCTATAGTTAGGACACCATCGTTAAACAGGAGCCAGATTTTTTTGTGTTTAATCGTTATCATATTTGTACATTGTGGTATGTTTTTCTGTACCTGACAAATTTGAGAGAGAAATTGTCTTTAAAATGAAAAGACAATAATGTGAACCTCTTTATGTGAGATGTGGTACTGCCAAATTTCTATTTCTAAAGATGCAGTAATATTAGTATTGCTTTGTTAACAGGTTGATAGTGTTTTCATTCTTCAGTGTCAGAATATTCTGCCATGCTGCAGTGCTGTTTAAAATCTGAATATATAAAACATTTTTTGTCTCGTGATTTCCAAAGGAAAACTTTGTTTTTAATTATATATTTTTGTGTATTTCTGTATTATTATTATTATTATATATTTTTGTATTACCTCTTTATTTTTTGGTATTAAGTCAAGCAGGATTAAGCACACCTACACTCAAACATGTCAATTAGTATTAAACTTTACGGACAAACAAATTTCTATCTTAGACTACTTACGATTGATTTGTACACCCAAAAGTTGTTATTTACTGAAGCACTTATTCCCTAACACTTCATAGTTAACAAAAATTTCATATTTTATATGTATTATAGTTACACGCCCATTATTATCTTGTCTTTGATGGCATCAACTGATCTTATAGGAAAGCGACTGAATGTTTTCAGTGATCTCCCTTTGCATGCATTGAAGCCCCGATGCATACCACTAGTTTTTACATTTCAATCAACCTAACGCGTGGTTGTACATTATATTGTGGAATCTACCATGTCTACCATACAGCGGTGGAAAGGTTTTTGGAAGTACAAACATGATTTTATGGATGTCAAGTGATGTACGTTGCAATTATACCTAAGAAATAGTCCAAAACAACCATAAATATCTGTTATATTACAACCATGTTTTACTTTTGATTGTAGGTGAGAACAATTAGTTTTCTGCCCCTAGTCGTAATTATCGATCTTTGACACTCTATACACAGGGCCCCCTGGATCACACGACGCCACAGTTCTGGCAGATGGTCTGGGAACAAAACAGCAGAGCCATTGTCATGCTCAACAAGGTCATCGAGAAGGGAACGGTAAGGGGAGACTATCCATAAATATCAACAGCACTTGATCTTTGCACTAGTGTTCAATGCTGACCACCCCAAAAATTAGACATTCATTAGACATGTGATTTTTCTATTTGTTTAGAAGAAATAATGGACTAATAGTGGTAACAAGAACCTAAACATGGCATTGTTTTCAATGTTTTACAATACCAATTTCAACATTATACAGTGCGACATTATACAGTCACAAGTATCCTACTATACAGATAATATTGACCAATATTAACTCTTTATTTTGTCACTCTCGATGGTCTAGAACTAAACTACAATACAAGTGCAGAGTCCCCTCGATATGACACTGTTCGATACAGAGCGGATTCGGATATAAGGCTGGGTCAGATGTGGATCCCATTTTTTATTTTTGTTTTACCTGTAATTATATAAGGCTGGGGGTATGTTTTCTATCCAGTCGTATATTTACTGACCCGATTGGTCAACTTAGCATCATTCTGTCCAGTCGTATGTTTGTTTCTTGATCCGATGGTCAACTCAGCGTCACTCTCTGTCCACTGCAGTTAAAGTGCCACCAGTACTGGCCTCTAGGCTCACAGCAAGGATACGAGGACGAGCTGGTGTTTGAGGACGTGGACCTGAAGGTGGTGCTGACAGGAGAGCAGGAGGGTCGACACTACACCGTGCGCTTATTTGACGTGGAGGACTTGCAGGTGAGCCTGCTTCAAGCGGGTCTTCCTTCCATCTGACAATACCTTGCAGTGCTCGAAATATAGGTGTGGGTCATTTGAAAATCTTGTCTTTGCCTCTTCGACGCAAATGGGTGAAAGATCCCCGCAACAACGTTAAACTCCATAATCGCTCACTCACTGGGTGAGATATTCCCACTGCAACGTAAAGCAATAATTCAATCAATCAATGATTTGAACATCTGCAATTTTAATAGTATGTATAGGACCCTTAAAAATTACAGATTTGACCACATTGTGCCTATGGAGAATGACCCCCTGATTACTTTCTGAATTTCTAACACTGCCTTGTATACATAGTGCAGCAAATCACTACGGCTACCATACGACAAAGTTATCAGTGTTTCAGATTTGAAAAGATTATATGAAGTAATTAGTATTTATCCTAGAAGAAGAAGCCTTATTATAATTGATAGAGTAGTGATGCAGTGTCCAAGAAGACGTTAAATTATCCTAAATTTAATTTTGGTTTATGACTGGTAAATTGCAAATTAAAATCAAAATATTACACTTCGATTTAGTCCTATGAAATATAAAAGTTGTCGTAAGTTTCATTTGAACATGTTTATTAAAATAATGTAACAGATAATAGTTCAGTCAGCAGGAGAGCTTCATTTCAACATGACATTGTGATAGGTGATGTTGCAGTCAGGAGAGCCTCATTTCGACATACGACATGTAATGTTTCAGTCAGGAGAGCCTCATTTTGACATGTAATGTTTCAGTCAGGAGAGCGTCGAGAGGTGTTACACTTCCACTACACCACATGGCCAGACTTCGGAGTTCCGTCCTCACCGATCACGTTCCTAAGTTTCCTGCACGCGGTACGGGAAGCTGGCGCTCTGGACGCCGACATGGGACCGGCAATCATTCACTGCAGTGCAGGGATAGGAAGGTCTGGCACCTTCTGCCTCGTCGACTCCTGTCTCGTGCTGGTAGGTATTACAGCCAGGCCATCAGT
This sequence comes from Lepetodrilus pustulosus, assembly GCA_032355345.1. Classification (NCBI taxonomy): domain Eukaryota; kingdom Metazoa; phylum Mollusca; class Gastropoda; order Lepetellida; family Lepetodrilidae; genus Lepetodrilus; species Lepetodrilus pustulosus. The sequence goes on along the minus strand of JAULBP010123974.1, from coordinate 6,816 downwards.
GTTCGAAATTCCTGCTGGCGCGGTCATTTCTCCCAATGCTTTTTTTCTTTCTTTTTAATGGGGTTTATAGTCGCTTTCTAGAATATTTCACTAACCATCCCAATGCTAAAGGTATTCTAAGGACCAGTAGAAATTAATGTGTTTATTTTTTGTGTGTAAAAATTTGTATAATTATTCGGGCCAGTACGGTTTCAGCAGCCATTTCTCCCAATGCTAAAGATATTCTAAGGGCCAGTAGAAATTAATGTAAAAATATCTTATTTGTATCATTATACGGGCCAGTAAGCTTACAGCAGTAATTTCGAACACCACGGGCCATGCGTCAAACTACATGCAGAATAAACTTTCCATGAGAGCAAAATTGAGGGGAGGGGGGGAAATCTCAATTGTGAAATTACCCTCTACAAAAATTTATATTACTAAAAATTGAAATATCCACAAGGTTTCATCGAACAGAATCTTAACAACATTTTTATATTCTATTTTAGGTAGTTTTCTCCAACCTTACGGCCCAGTGATGTATTTGAAAATAACTGGAAAAAACCCCACCCAAAACAGATGAAAGTTTAATTTTCCATGTTTACTAGACATTCCAACGTTACGAAACCATACTATGACTTTCAGTCGATCTTTAATCCTGAATACGGAATATGATGCTTTTGAGCATGTCCCATTTCGTTATTGTCTGTAATGTGGCCATTCTCAATATTGAGAGAATTGCATTGCTCTAGTATGTGTGTTGATGGTATGTTTGCTATTTCAGATAGAGAAGAATCGAGACCTGGACTGTGTGGATGTTCGTGGGATGCTGATAGAAATGAGATCGTGTCGCATGGGTTTAATACAGACGTGTGATCAACTTCGCTTTTCATATCTTGCCATTATTGAAGGAGGAAAGAATCTCCTCAGCAAGTCTGACGCCAACTTCAACATTACCGACAGCACAGATGGCCAATTTACGGTATGGCATAGCAATATGCAATATAGACACTTTACTTGATTGCTTTGTTAAACATTAGTGTCATTTATTAAAAAGAGCAATTGTTTTATGGAGATCTTTTGCAATTTCTATTTTTCTAATATTTCAAGTCTCTTTTTAAGATTCAATTATTCAATAAAATATACCGTATGAATAAACCAGTGAATTCTGGCAATAATAATACTACTAATAATAATAATTGGACATTTATGATGACTCCATTGCGTAAAGACATGCTCGAAGCGCAGATAATAATGGTTTTAGCTCCGAATTTCCAGCAATTTTGGATATTGTCCAGTATTTTCCTATCTTGTGTAAACAGAAGAATATTAATGCCATAAATAATTCAGAAATACTCTATTTCATCAATTATCTGCAATTCAATCTGTAAAATAAATGTGAATATTGTTATTTTTTCACAAGTCCGGTAAGTAATATAGTATGATATCAGATTTTGAAACACTTAACTGTACAATATTAAATATTTATCATTGTCTTCCTTTTGAGAAATCTTTTTCTAATCTCAGGTGGAGCTTTGCTTGTGTAAATAATGAAGAGATTTTTCTATGTGTCTGTCAAATCTATCTGGTTGCAGAATATGAATAACCATGATGACAGTCCACCGACCCCACCAGAGAGGACCACCAGCCTTAACCCGAGCACTAGCTCGCCCCCTGCACACCCACCCCCTCTGCCCCCGAAACAGTCACCCACGTAGAGCGATGAGGAAGAGATTAGAAAAATACTGGACTCTGATGATGAGTACGACAGTGATAACGATAACGATGACGATGATGAAGAGGAGGACTACATTGATATGACAAGCTCCACCAAACTTTTGATGAACGAAAAACATAGCTCAGATGAAGAATGGTATGCTATATTTGGAAGGTGTATACATTTGTCTTGTGAGGTTATTAAGGCATCGGATTACAAACTGGAAAGTTTGCAGTACGATTGTACGAATCCCAATTGGAATCCTGGTATATTCACTGTGCTGGAAATTTTAGAAACTATACTAAACATTATTTACCTTTGAGAACATAATATTACAGATGGTTGACCTGTATTATGAACAAACAAATTTCTATCTGAGACTCCTTACGTTTGAATTATCCACTCAAATGTTGTTATTTACTTATATACTTATTCCCCAACACTCGATAGTTATGAAAAATTTCAAATTTTATGTAAATAAAAGGAGCTTAGCTCTAATTATCTGGTCAACGTGTAACTGCTAAATCAAATTTCCCCAATGTGGTTCAACAAAAGGGATTTTGGTGATATAAAATTGCCACGGCTTTCATATTTGAAGACCTTGCCGGTTTTCTTTATGCCATAAGCTGTACGATTTCTTCATGATAGCAGAAACTGTATCAATATATATTAACATAACACATGGTCATTTAAGTAATGAAAGTAAATATATTGAAATATCCAATTTTCAATATATTTATGCTAATAATAAATCGACGATGTCTACACTGATCAAAATTCATCTCTTCTCTGCGAAAGTGCCCAGTTACCTCCCTTTATTAAACAGCTTTCATTACCTCCCCTTACCTTCAAAGATGGCTGCTAGCAACTCTCAGCAACCCTTTCCAGGGCCAAGTCGCAGCGCGCGTGTTGATGATCGGGATGATAGGCATGTGGAAGATGTATAATAGCTTCTAGGGCACCTATTTGAGAAGTTTCTTATACACGTTGTACTGTCTGTGCACTGTGAGAAGTAATCATGCATGATTCATTATCATGATGCAATTTATTGTCCATATTCTGGTGATCGTCCGTTGGTGTGCAATATTCAGCACTTTTCCCTGGCTTTCCCGATATGAAACTAATATTGTGTTTTTGTTTCTGCTTTACTTCCACCATTTAAGCCATATTTAACATGATGTGTGTCAGAATCTTTTATCACTGACCCGTTTTTTTTTGTTACAGTGCCTATGAAGTGAGAAAGAGGATTCGCGAGGAAAGGAAAAAGAGCACTCAAGATAAAATCAGAGACATGAAAGAGAGACAACGTAACAGTGAAACTTGGAAGAAGCGACGGAACTACCTTCACCCAATCTGTATTGGACTTAGCATTCTGTTGGGCAGCTACATTCTTTACAAGTATTACATGAGCAACTGATATCTCCCAATATTTGGGCAATATTTCTTGTACATATTATATCGTCTGCAAGGATGACAGACAGACTAACAAACTGCAGCTATGTCGGCAGACAGTGTTAAGCTACAATCGGATGAATCTCGCCCAAGTCAGAAGATAACGAGCTCCACAGATTCAACCTGGTGATGCATCAGCCGGCCATATCACGAGGGGTCTGAATGAGTCAGCATATCAGGTTACACTCGCGACAAAAGATGTGGGCGACACAGTTGAATGATTTTGCACCCCTAGCTCATTCCAGCAGTCAGTTCTGTATCAAAAGTTAATTATAGTGTATCGGACATTGTTAACTATACTGATTCTAGTTCTGTATTGGACATTGTTAACTATACTGATTCTGTTTGGTGATGTATTCATCCTAATCCTGCAATGGCAGCTGAGTCAATCATTGTTAGCTGCATGTCTACTGAATGAGGTGGATTATTGAAGGAAACAATTCTAATATTTGCTAGTCCGAATCAAAATAATTTGTCCATGTTCCATTTTATTCAACATTGTAAACATTTCAGCTTAGACTTATTATTATGAAACTCATTAATCATCATTAAATATGTTTTCTTATTATGATCATGTCGACATATAAATTTATTCCAGCAATGTAGTCAATTGAAACTAACGTGTGTTTCATGTAATACACCTTATCCAAAGATTTCTAAATTATATCAATGATGATTGTACACAGGTTTTAAATTTTAAATGTGCAGTTTTACACATGTGCCAATACATTAATATTTTTTTGGAGCCACTAAACAAACTAACTGTACTTTCCACATTCCTTGTGTTGCAAATGTGATTTAAATTGTAACCATGGTAACCTCTCACTAGCTTTGCAAAGCCGCATTCCAGATGTGGAAAGATATCTCGAAGCATAAAGCAGTACCTCCTGCTTAACTTTATAGCTAGAAACCCATGTAAAGAACTGACTTTATAACTAAATTTGATAAATGTATGCAGTTGGTAAAAATATGCTGTTCATTCAGTTTTAAATACTCTAGCATGTGCTTCGTTATCTTGTACACAAAAAATATGCAATGCTATTGACTAGCAGAATAATTTTTGTAAAGAGGGAGTTGTGCTAATTAGGTAATATCTGACGCCAACATGAATTATCATGCCATACTTTTAGCTCTAGTACCATACTAAATTGACACGTTCGTTCTTGCATTCAGTTGTTAAATAGATAGGGTGTACTCATGATCTCGGACAAAGCATAAGTACTATGGAATCAGATGCTTGGAACAATTGTTGCAAATGGGTGAAAGATTCCTGCAATGACTTTAAACTCCATAATAACTCGCTCACTTGGAACAAGTGAATTATGTAAAGCATCATCGCCACTGGCTTCTGAAATTCATTATTTTATATTTTATGTCCTGATTTTATAGCCAATCTATTATCATTAATTATTTTGCTTCTTTTTAACTTTATCGAGTTCTGCAGCTTTTGGAAATATTGACAGCAAATAGTTGAATATGTTATGTAACTTAAAAGCAAAATATTTCTAATCTTTGTGTAGTCATTACAAAATTGGTCAGCAATGTAGGGTGGTGTTCCATTCGTTCTCCGGAAGATCCAACGGAATACTGGCAGGAAATGACGTCATCCAACATGGCTGCCTCAGTTGCAACTATGCGCTTTCTTATGAACTTCTTAGCCTAAGAACGTGCATAGCACATGCAATAGGTATCCTTATATGATTATCGCACGCTCATAAGTATGTTTCCAGAATAGCAACCCTGTTATTTTTGCCATCGGCTAAGCCAAACCAGCAGACTGTAACAAAACGGTATATTATTTTTTTCATTCCATTCACTCTCCCGGAGAATCAATCCTAAAATCCACAAATTCTGGAGAACTAAAGGAACACGTAGGTTATGTAGCAACTTGAGAGAGGACATTCCTTGTAGCATTATAAAGAGAGCCACGCATGACCATACTACAGTCGACCCTCGTTCATCCAGACAGTTGCATTCTGGTAAAATCGTATGAATAACTGAATTTCTGGATGTCCGAGTCATTTTACATAGGAAAACTGATACATGTGTATGGTTCCTAGTAAAAACCATGTGGATAGCAAGTGAACCGGTTACCAGAAGTCCGGATAAACAGGGATCCACATCACCTTTCCACATCACAAACTTTGCGACTTCATCTAGACTACATTTGAAGTAAATGACTTTGAATGCTTTGTTACTATGTGAATATTATAATAATATTTTTTTAAGTATGCATTTGCGACTGATTCTAATAGTCAATTCAGCTCCAGTTGTTATCCATGATGAGTAGGTTTCGCTTAGTGATTACTTTGTTGGCAAGAGTAGGGGGGTCTTTCATGTGTACCTGTGTATATAATTATACAAAGGATTTCCGAACTATTAGGCTCACCTGTTACTTGTTCAAATGTCTGTAAACTCAAATCATGGTCACACGAGAACTCGATGTTATGTTTGTTTTCATTAATTACATACCTCATCGTAGTTCCTTCCCAGTGCGCACACAGTACCAAAGACTAGGTCAGAGTTCAATCTATGCCAAGCAAATTCTCTCGTTTGAAGTTGCATGAATGATATTTACAGTCGTTACAAACTGTACATATGTTACTGAATCTTCTCATGAAGTAGTCTCCCATTTTGCTGGGTTTTTTTGTGTGTGGAGAATGACACATTTGTTCGTCATTGTTATAACTTCAATATTTTAATAATGTTAACATAAAATTGAACTTGACGTGCATGTGAATTAAGCAGTTTTGAATTCAGTCTCTTTCAAAAACTACGAAAATTATGGACACGGTCTGTAGAGGTGTGACAATGATTGTATTTCATATCACACTAGCCTAGTAAGCAATATCTGTGTTTATCATGTGGTAGCTTATCTTGTTATATATCATGCCAATGAGCATATTTATCATAATTTTGTTGTTTTCGATGTTGTTCATGACTATTATGTACGTAGACTCTAACGTGACTCATACTGCGTGGCATCCTCCGTCGTGGTCCACCTCTGCAGACCAGTTGTAGCCCCAGCTGAGGTGCGTTTCACGAAAGGGGATTATATTTACGCCAGACGTAAATGACATAATACAAGCAAAATCCATGTCATTTATTTCGAGGTATACACCCCTTTCGTGAAACCACCCCTGGACAAGCAGGTCAATATGTATGTTAGCCATTACTGGCATTCCACATGTTAGTGTTCACCTATAGCAAGCCTGTGATTGTGGTCATTTTGGACTGTCTGGGAGTATACTGATGTCCATGTTCATTCTTTTCAAAATGTTTGCAAATTACAAGTTAATCTATGTTCCCCCATTATGTAATTGTGACTAGCAACTTGCAGCTTGGACATAATGAGATAATGTCTAGTATGCTCGCCCGAACACCTAGGTGTTCCCGGACACCCTAAGAACTTGGTGTTCGAGTGCAGTGGTACTGTAGTACGCTCGTGACGTCACTGACACTCTAGCACTTCGAGCGGTCTATAGTAGGCTATAGCTTCTATAGTACCACTACACATCGCGTTCGAAGTCATCCAAAGAATGTACCTTATATCCCAGATAGTAATACGAGACAGTAACGACCCGTCATAATATCTTTAAAGGCATACAATCACAGATATTTATGGCCGTTTTTGACTAGTTCTTAGCTACAACTACAAAGTACATTCA
>JAULBP010123863.1:0-17096 GCA_032355345.1 Lepetodrilus pustulosus | reverse complement strand
AATAATTGTGTTTAGCTAAGCATATCTGGCCTTCAAAAAAATCTCTTACTATATAGATTAATAAAATTATCATTATTTTAATATTGAATTTTGTCAAAACACAAATGTTTATTGTTAGGTATCTCAGTTTGGCAAGATAAACTAAACAATTGGAGCTATTCCAATATTTTAACTTGTTACAAACTTATTCTGCATATTTTCCCTCTACACTACCTGTCGCACATTCAGAACTATTTCCTATTTTCTGATGATATTTATACTCTAAATATTTGAATGTTCATGAGCTGAAAAGAACTATATACAAAACTATTTTAAGACACATTCATTTTGCAAGTTTTCTTTGAACTTATCTGAGAGTCATGAAATTGCGATAAATGTCTTTGTATATTGGTTCTTTCCAGACATTTATCAATTTACATGGTATTCTGATAATGATGAGTCTGTTCTCATTGAATGTGTTGTGGTAATTTGGTCCTGTCTTAAGATTACTTGATGAAGGTTCAAGTCATTGCACCTGTCACAAAATACTTGTGGTTGATTAGGCATGTATATAGTGCACTTGGATTATTTACCTGTTAAAATGAATATCATTAATTGATGGACGCATGCACAATCATGCTTCATGAGATTTCCAATCTGCTGATGTGCCCAACAGTGTTGAAAATAGACTATCTTGTCGGCTGATCTCCATTTATTTATTCATAAGTTATTGAAAGTTGTCTTGCACATGTTAAATCTAGGCACAATTGCAGTATTCGCAAAGAACCAACTAGATACAATTTATTTGACTAAGGTAACAAATCCTTGCTATTATGAAGTACCAGTACCATAGATATACATGTACTGTAATTTGAATGTATACTGGTATGTAGCTACATAATTATTACCAACAGCAACATTATTGAAATGCTGAAATGAAAGATTTTTTTCTCCAAAAAAGGTGCAATTGTAATTTGTAGGTGAAACTGCAGCTGAACTTAGCACACATTTGAAGTTTGACTTTTCCACAAAAACACTGAAGACATTACCAATTTAGATTGGAAAACCCTTGGTAGCTAATACATGATACATATATAAAGTAACAGGTTAAATTAATTTTGTAACTAGTATATTATTGAGGTAAAGCCCTGTTTGTATGCTTAAACTTGTCAGCATTAATCTCTAAGTTTAAATATAGATTGAGGTTTATTGATACTGGCATCTTGGAGTTGTAGGAAATCTATTTGACTTTAGAAGATGCTTTCACATGATGTCCTTGGAAATAATAGTGGCCTTCTGTTGAATGACAATTGAACAAGCAATTCTGTTGGCAGAAGAGGAATGCATTTGTTAGCTGAAATACCATCACCAATAATTTGTATTATTTTTGTAGTGTCTTGTATTTACACTGAATTCTGTGACATGAAGAAATACATTAAATTACAGACAAATATATGCACATGCCATCATATAATCAGTGGATGTGATGAACCTTTAAACTGTTGCCCCATTGGTTTTGATATTCCCTACGATGTTAGTAATTCAGAACAAAATGAATATGGGGTCCAGTGCTCCAGACTAACATCTTGAGTTACTTGCCTGCAGTGGTAGTCATGGCAAGGTTGCCCACAGTGCAATTTATCTTGCCCCTGTACGTCGGGCTTACGTTAGTCTAGAATCCTGGGTGTCATTCTCCATAGGCCCAATATTAATGGAATGGTCAAATCTGCAATTTCCAGGAGTCTTGTAGATAGCTTTATCATTTCAGATTTTCAAACCATAAATTATTCAAACCATGGGCATGTAGTAACCTCCAATTTCATCATGATATATAGTGGTATGGATACTATGGTATAAATCAGGTACAGTGTTTTCCTGTTGTGATTGGCCTGACTTCTTGATAGATCTGAATTACCTCAATGGCAATGTAGTATGGCCTGGTGGTACAGTACATAGGATGTGCTAGCAGAAATACAGGATGATGCTGTAGGATGGCCTGATGGCTATAGGATGGATGGCATTATGGCAATACAAGATGGTCCCGATGGCACTATTGGATACTATTGTGCTTTCTTTTTCTTTTCTGATCCTCCGACATTAGACTTCGTATTTGATTGTTTACCTGTCTTGAGTTCCAAGTTTTATTCATATTTTTAAGTAGGTTACAATCAAGGTGTTCCTTCTGTTTGCAGATGTCCCTGCTTATGGGAGTTACAGAAATGATGAATTCGTACCAGAATCTTTTGAAGGAACTTCTCATCAGACTTCAAACTGTATTGTGCAGAAAGGCAGATACCATAAGCTCAATGCTTCTAGGAAGTTGTTTATGTGTCCTCAGTGTGGTAAACAGTTTGGGAAGAGGTGTGGACGTGCTTATCACATCAAGGCAATCCATATGAAGCTTACTTTTGGTTGTGTCTGTGGCAAGACTTACAAGTACAGGACAGGGTTGGTGGCTCACCAGAAGACATGTTCAGTGTTCCTAGCTGTGTAGCTATGGGAAATTGTTGGTAACACAAGACATGCTCAGTGTTCTTAGCTGTGTAGCTATGGGAAATTGTTGGTTGTAACAATGGAAACAAAAGCATTGTGGTAAAAACTAAAATATTCCACTTGATCAAATTTGAGAGATTGCATTGAATAAAAGTTTATATATTAGATTATTCTTAATTGTTTATAAGTACTTTTTTGAGCACTACTAATTCTACACAAGGTATTACCGAAGTGAAATTATTTATATTTTTGTTTAAGGTAATTGAGCCAATAATGCTGAATAATTTGAAAGTTCTAAAAGTGCAACCAGATGGTGACCCAAATGTATTTGTTCATACAAGGTGTTAGTCTTAAATAATGAATACTTTCCAAAAAGGGAACTGTAATGTCCTCATGTCAGTATTAATGAAAAATATTTTGGGAGTACTAAATATTGATGCACTTGAGTGAATGTGAACTTATGACTTCCTTTTCATTGAGTGAAAAATCGACCATCAACATTTGTGATTGTTTGTCTACTGCACTTTTTAAGAACTTTAATGTCTCAGTAAGTCTAATTTGGTACTGTGGGACTACATGGGGACTACAACATTTGCATCTTTTACTTGCAGATGTTCATGATATGGGTTCTGAGGGCTTGTTTTATGGCGACTTGAGACGGGGACACCATGTTCAGCTGCCAATCGATGGGTCCGAACACTTAGTCATGCAAAATATTGGCCAGATTAAACTGAAGCCGTACAAGTGTCAGCAGTGTGATAAATCATTTGGCGACGACTCTGGGTTATTTTACCATAAGACAGCTGTTCATGATAAGGTCACGTTTGAATGTGTCTGTGGGAAGTCGTACTGTTACAAGACAAGCTTGCGTGTACATCGGAAGAAGTGCTCAGAATATCTGTCTCAGTGTTTACAAGAGTAGAGCTGATCAGAAAGTCGTACAGGAAGTAAAGGACAATGTACCGATTGAGGTGCACCAGCTGAATTATGTCATAATGATAGGGCCTTGTGCTGCATGTCCCAGTGATGTACACATTAATTTACACTTATGATAAGTGCAATGACCATGTTGGTGATAATTTTATATGTATGCACAAATCAAAATGTTTCACAATACCATATATCTGCATTTGCAACTCTCACTCTGGTATCTGTTTCTTTATTTTTAAGCTTTGCTCTTTTTTAATCAAGGTATCTGTTACTTTCCACAGTACTATAATGAGCCTGTTGTTATGCTCCCAGTACAAATGAGTGAAATATTCCTGCAGCACCATTACTGTTGAACATCGCATTCATTTGCTCGTGTACAGTTACATCATTAATATGCACAGTTGGGGGCCTTCATTCATATATATTCACAGTTGGGGCCAGATTTGATTTAGAACCTCCAGTTGGATATTTTTGTTACTTTCAGGTTTCTATGGTTATGGGACTTCAGAAAGTGATGCTGCAGTAGGATATTCAGAATCTGCTGAAGTGAGGCAAAGCTATATTGCCATGCCACATGGTGGCCGAAGCATGGCTTCTGGCCCGTTGCTTATATGTCCACATTGTCCCAAGTCATACAGGAGGAGAGGACTGTATTACCACATTAAGGCTGTTCATGAGAATGCCACATACACTTGCCAGTGTGGAAAGCTCTACAGATACCAGCCAGCTCTGGCCAGTCACCAGAAAAAGTGTCCATTCATGCAACATTTGTAGGCACAAAAAGGTCCCCAAAGAATGCTATTACAGTGGAACACCTCTAATTCGAATTACTGGGGACCATAATATTACTTAGAATTATCCGGGTTTCAAATTAAGAGGGTCACCTAGCAGTGTACATGTATGACATTAAACATGATTCATTATGAACTTGCAGAACAAAAATATATGAAAATGTGATGTATTGCTCATAATAAATGTATTCTGTTGACAACATAATATAATAATACAAGTACTTTATTTAAGCTCGTCAGGTGAGGATGGTGACATTTAAGCGGACATTTCAAATTTTCATAGCCTGGACTTGGGGGGAAAAAACAAATCGAATTAAGCAGGGTTTCGAATTAGAGTGGCAAATAATGATGAGACCGGGACCGTGTGACGGTTTCGAATTAAGTGATATTTCAAATTACTATGGTTCCACTCTTATTTTGTTAACAGTAAGTAGAGGTATTCTCTAGAATGGAATTATGAATGTTAAACAGATGATGAATCCATCTGTAATCAAAATACATAGTTACCATAATATTGAGACTAAGTAAAGAATAGTACCACATGCCATTTGACACGTCGATTGACTCAATATGGTTTGGTGATATATCAGACGGTAACATCATTTTCAAATGTTATGCTAATTTTTGCAATGGATGTTGAATATTTGTACAAAATTATTTGACGTGGAAAGTTATTGGGTCATGATATTTTGCTATCACAAGAATTGTCAACTATCGAGATAATTTCAGATTTAAAAGTTGACTTGATAGTTTCATGCATTTAATAAATGAATGTTTTTCCTAAAAATGGATTGTTTGTTCATGTCATCAGTCAAAGTCGTTGTTATGCATTTTGACATCCAATTTTCAACTGCCACTGGTGACTGAGTGCCTATGTTTCTCATCTCCCCGAGGGAAGGGTACAACTTCCAGCTACACTGACCCTGTTATTCACCTTTCCATCATAGACTCCATTTATCCGGCAGGCAGGTTACCACCCTGGGCAGAACGAGTGGTCTCCCCATGTGTAGAATTTGAAACCTTCCAGAGAGAGTTAGGTCACATGACATACCGTAGGCAAGATAACTTTTGACAGTCAATTTCAAGTTAACAAGACACAAATGTGCAGATTACTGCAGATCCCGGTTGCGGATTGTATTCTAACACTGAGAGTTCATTGCCAACATGAAAACTCTGGGATTATTTGATTTTATTTGTATGGTGATCAAAATTCTGCACACAAGAGTGACTGACAGAGTAGGTGGAGCTTATAACATGCTAGGGCGAATCTGATTGAACTCCGTTGCAGCGAGATAGCGTTTGAAGTTTTTGTGCCATGAAATCTGGCCTTTGCAGGCAAAGGGTCGTACAAGTCGTGTCGAGTTAGGTCACATGGTCTAGGCAATATGATGTTTCTAAGATATTCCCAGATGTCTGAATTTCTAGTTTTATTAAACCACATAGTCTTCCTAGTTATTTTCTGAAAGGTAATTGACAACCAGCTTAGTAAATAAATATCAGCTGCTTGGAAAGATTTAACATTTGTCAGCTTTTTGTTCATTTGGATAATCGAGGTTTCCACAGTGTTGATACGATTTAGTCGCATGTATTGGACGCTTCTAAGCTGAGGTGTGAACCTTGTGAATAAGTTTCAATGGGATTAGATTTTGATATTCTAGAAAGGACGTTGGACTCCATCTTGGCCTTTTGTTGCTTTCAGATCCTGGGTTTGGAGAGACAGGAGGGTTTTCCCATAGAAGAGCTCCGAACTATGTTACTTCCGTTGAACTTGTTCAGTATCAAGGTCCTTCCAGAGAGACGCCAATCAGGCTTTTTCCTTGTCCGCATTGCAACAAGCTCCTGAAACGGAGCACCTTGTTTTATCATATTAAGGCCGTTCACGAGAAGATAACTCATAAATGTGTCTGTGGAAAGATGTACAAACACCCAACCTCCCTGTCCTCACATCAGAAGAAGTGTCAGACCATAGCTAGATTACAGTCCTGACAATATGTGACATTGTGTGCCTAAACATTCCAGTTTTGCTTGGCAACATTAAACAATAACTCACTCCAGTTTTGCTCGAACTGACAATATGTGAATGGTTGAATAACCTTGTGAAGATTGTTTTGATATAAAAACAGTTTTTTATGTTACATGTTGACAGTTATATTTTGGTCATTGACAATTTTGATAATTACGTTATCTTTCTTGGATAAATGGACATTTTCTTTGATATGGACAATTTCTAACTGTACATTACATTCACCTTGTTTTTGTTTTAGAAGGTTTTGTTGCCATTAAAGATTTTTTAAATCAATTCCGGCTCTCCATACTGATCTCTTGGTTGCAGGGAATCCTGCATTTCCGGAACATTGGAACCTCGATCAAGACTATCGTGACGACAGGCATACCATCAATACACTACTGCTCTCTGTAGATAAGGAATCAAACCAATGTAGACAAATGTCTGCAACACGCCGGAGTATCGGCAATAAGGTCTTTCAGTGTTCCCAGTGTGAAAAGTCCTTCAGTAAGAGCTGGGGACTGAAGTATCACGTGAAGGCCGTCCACGAAAACGTCACATTCTTCTGCGAGTGTGGACGGATGTACAAGTACCAAACTGCCATTGCTTGTCATCAGAAGAAGTGTTCTATCCACCTGGCTAATGTTTGTGTTGGCTGAAGTCATCCTTTGAAGTAGGGATCAATAGCCCAGCAAACTTGAATATTCAAAAGGCTGCATTAAGTTCAAAGAACAGCTTTGAAATCTTTTTGATGAAGAAATGCTGTCAGAGTGTTTGTTTTCTTTGGACCACACCCAGTGTGTGGGTCTTACACATGAGAATATTGTGAGATTTTGAACAGTGTCCAGTACATTGGTATTCAAAAATTCCACAGCTTCTTTTCTGCTGAAAATACATATCTTTCTAGGAACGACAGCAGCACAATTTGTTATGATAGCATCAAACCATGACTAGATTTTAATTTACCAAATTATGGTATGAACTTTGAAGTAACCATCAAACAAATAACCTGCAAGAAGAAACCATATTTTTTTCTTAGATTTTTGTGTTTAGTCATCCCAATGAAACAAAGGTTACTAAGAGTGTCTTTTACTTTCAGGTTCCTTTCCGAGGTCTGTAGTCTCTAACCAATCTTATACCCATTGGAGGGTTCCCAGCTTCCAACCAAATCCTGTTTCCTTTGCCAATCCAGACATTCATTGCTTGGCTGAATCTACAGAAAAAGCTGCTCGTTCGTTTCCTTGCCGGGAATGCGACAGGATGTTCTCATCTCATGGGTCTCGATTCAATCACATTCAGGTGGAACACAGGAGGCAGACATTCACCTGTGTTTGTGGGAAGTCGTATAAATACCGCACCTCTCTCATACCACACCAGAAGGAGTGCTCTGTTTATGCAATGACGTCTCTGTGAACGGCAATTGGTCCTGTGTGTTGCACAAATACTGTATCTCTCTCATATCAAACCACCAGAAGGAGTGCTCTGTTTATGCAATGACGTCTCTGTGAATGGCAATTGGTCATGTGTGTTGCACAAATACTGTATCTCTCTCGTATCAAACCAGAAGAGGGGTGCTCTGTTAATGCAATGACGTGAGTTTGTGAGCAGCAATTGGTCGTATGTGTTGCTCAGTGACAGAGCAGATTGGTTGGGAAGATACTGCCAAGGAAATGTTGGCATTCAAGACAGTTTCTATAAACAATTTTTCTTCCTACTGGTTATGGTGATTAATCTTTTGATAATTGGAGATGCATAACTGGAGATTTTGGATTTTGGGAATAGTGGTACACAGAAAAGATAACGTTTCCAGCACGATTTCATGCAATCCCTGGGTATTGGTGAAGGAAACTGTATTAACTCTATTGTTATATGAATCATGTGTATATTTACAATATCTGCTGTTAAGCTGCACAAACCACTTTATGAAGACTTGATTTTTTTAATTGTGTTGTGAATGGGTCATACTGTTGTAAATCATTAAAACCATTTTTAAAATCTGAATTGCCTTGGTCAGGATATTGTGATGATGAAAATTATGTTGGTGAAATCAAAAGGAGGATAACCACTTGACTTTGATTCAAGAATACCGTAGATGATCTATCACTATATTTAGCAGTTGAGCAACCACTGATTTGGTAAACATCAACCACTGAATTGGGTGAAAGGGTAACTATTTATTTGGTTAGAAGGCAACAAGTTGGAAATTGTGTTTTGATAGTTTGCAATCTTTCAAACTTGAATCTGTAGAGTTTAAATGTTTTTATTATTTTTTTGAATTTGAAAAGCATACAATGATAATTTCTTGTATTAATTTGAGTTATGAATGCAATGCATATTGACATGGCATTTACTTGTGGTAACCGTAATGGAAAACCCATTGGTCATTCAATTGTTACAGATGATTGATGAAAAGGATCCATGTTAATGTGTAACTTTTCTAGGTTTCAGAGGATACTTACTTGTTGATAAATTTGTATTACCCTATTAGGCCTAGATGGAAAATAGGCAGGGTTTGTATCCTTACATTTAAACTCTTAAACTGTTCTTGCCATCTTGATCATCAGGAATATGCCACTTTGCAGTTATTTATGCCCAGTTGGAAACCATGGTACAGAATTGTCTTTTCATTTTCTTTTTGTTGTTGTTAATGGAAGAATCGGTCAATCAAAAGTTTAAAATTTGGTTTCTTGTTATTTTCAGGGTTTTCCAGTTCAAGGTCCTGGGGTGGTGTCTATTCTGGTTATGGTGATGGAATGAACTCCAATCCAGATTCTCTTGTAGACTTTGATGGTCCTGCTCGTACCTATGCTTGCCCATATTGTTCCAAGTCTTTTGTTAACTATAACGGCAGGAGGTACCATGTTAAGGCCATCCACGAGGGATTCACATACACCTGCATCTGTGGCAAGGTGTATAATTATAGAACTGCCCTCAACAGGCATGAAAAGTTGTGTGCGATATTTCTGCAGAAGAGCAATTGATTGGGATGGAATATTTACAAGGGTCAGACGTCCATACATTTGTGGCGCTGTTGTTTACAAGAAGGCAAATATTCATGGACTACTATGGATGGTTGGTTATTTTTATCTGGAAATGATTTCTTCATTTTACTCAAGTGTTTTAGTGGAAAATAACATGCTACCACTTACTCATGACATTTATGTTCTTCACAAGATTTCAGTTGTGTAAGGATACGAGTTTGAGGTCAACATCTACAAAGTGAAATGTTTTTTCTGAATATTTATTAGAGGAATGCCATTGTCCTAAGGCACATTTGCCGATAAATAATGTCCTTGTTTTTTTTTTGTTTTTTGTTTTATATTGAAATCCTGAGTTTATGCAGTTGTTGAATCTTGCAAACCTTTTTAATTCATTATGAACCTATTTGTATTTGTCATGGCTATCTTAGGATCTATGAATATAGTAACCAATGAATATAGTTTGCAAGTTCAACATCATGATATGCAGTAACTTAATTTTGAATGTATTGATGCAGGGCTATAACTTTATTTACCTTTCAAAGCTACTAGTCTGAATAATGATACATTCAAGTAAATCTTTTTTCAAAACTTTTCATTTCTACTAGTAGTCCTTAGGATACCTTTTACATTGTGAGAGAGCGTTCAGGCTAGTGTTATCGATCCATGTTGATGAGAAAATACAGTTACAGTTTCTTAGATAACATTTTTATTTTGTTTATTTGTGGTTCTTGGAGGATATAGCAGCAGTTGGTTTTTATTTGATTATAGTTCTTGGATGCCAGGTGCTTGTCTCCAAAATGGATGATGTTCAGTTCATGGAGCTTTGGTTATGTCTGCCTGCTGCCACCTGTTTATTTTTGCAGTACAGTATTCATAACTGCAATATATTTTCTTTGTGTTTGCAGGTAAATATTCAGGTTACTCTCAGACAGGGACCTTTGGCAATTCGGCAGCTGGCAGGATATCGGCACCGACTTTCATTCCAAGTTTATCAGATGGCTTCTCCAGTATTGCTTCTGCAGCATCATTTCGTGAAAAAAGCTTCCAATGCAAGCAATGTAATAAAGGCTTTACCAGTTACGGTTCAAGATGGCGGCACATAATTGCCATTCACAAAAAGGAGACATTTAAATGTTCTTGTGGGAAGGTGTACAGTTACAAGCACAATCTGAAGACCCATTGGAAATGTTGTTCTGTTAATTCTGTCCTGCAATCTTAGCAAATTTGAAACCAAGTTTCTTACAATCGGATTTGTCTTTGTTCTTGCAGGTCAGCCATCTTGGCAAAGGAGACTGGATGGATTGGAATGTTATCGTCGAGATAGGTTGTCCCAGCGTCCAGTGCCGCCTGATCCTCGGAGTGATAGAAATCTTAGATCTGACGGTTCTGAAATAGTCAAAGCTTTCCCTTGTAAACAGTGTCATAAGTCCTTCTCTGCGTATGGGTCCCGTTGGCATCATATAATTTCAGTCCATAAGAAGGTGTCGTTTCCTTGCATCTGTGGGAAGACGTACATCTACCAGCCTAGCTTGGTTCACCACCGGAAGAATTGTGCCATGTGTGCAAAAACGTAGTCCTAGGTCAGATCTGACGAAGGGTTCGAGGAGATTGTAATCAAATATGATATTATGACAAATTGTCATCATTAACAAGCATTTTTGTCAAGTTGGTAGTATCCATTATTTTTTGTTTTATCAAAAGTATTTTAAAGCAATTCCAATGTTTTATACAGTTCGTTTCATTTCTAATGTGATTTATTGCATGATTAGTTACGTATGAATAAAATATTTTAGACCAAATAAGAATTTTTGTTCTTTTGAGGCACTTGTATTTGTCACAGATATGGAAAAGCAAACATGCTATTTTTTCATTCCCAGAAATAATAGAAATAGAAATCACCAAGTCGATTTTTGTCGCAAATGGGTGAAAGATTCACGCAGCAACGTTAAACTCCATATTCACTCACTCACACCAAGTCGAACCATACCAGATGAAAATATATGGAGTACATGTACTAGTATTTGGCAAATGGCAAAAGGATTGAGACACAAAAATAAGATACTCTACAAAAAAATACTTTCAAGAACATTTTTGCGCACATTCATCAATTTGTTGTACTTCATAAGTCATGATGTATATGAAGTCGTGAAGTTTATATTTTGCAAGTAAGATCACTGTCGTTAAAAAGATGTCTGTTACAGCCTGTGAATAAAGTGGATCAAAGTATTGCTTAAAATAAATCTACACTAAATTGATATCTTGGATTTTATGAGAGGACACATCTGAAGAAAGAAATGGATCAATTTGAGATTTGGAGACGCATACAGTACTTGAAATAAATATTGAACATATCGTAATCCCTTTGGGTATTGGTTGAATTGAGGTTTAGAGCTGCACAAGATTATTTCACATCTTGCATGTTTATTGTGTACATTCCATGCTTTTGTCCAGTTGGTGGTGTTAGCTTACTAGTCTACACTGCTGCGATTAGAATATGGAAACCCCACTCGGATACATACTGACACATACTGACACAACACCGACCAATCCTTGCCATTTCCTGAGCAACAAGTAGGGAGACAAGTGTTATCTTGGGGAGTAAAGAGGTCTCTTCCAACACTTCATTGATATATCACTAATACTGTTAATATTACCGTATACCAGGAAATATTCACGAGAGGTTATTTTTGTGGTATTTGATGGTGTCCTTGAACATATTTGAGCATTGAAAGTTAAGCTATTCTAACGGGTTCAACCAGGATTGAGGAAAACTATCTCATTTTCATTGTAACTAGAGTCGATCTCAAATTGCTTATGTGTAAGCAAGGTGTAAATAACTAGTTGTGATATATGCAGTTATGTGAGAGTACATTAGTACAACAAATATAATATTAATAGGGATATAGAATAAGAAAAAAACCTTGCATTTTTAATGCATGAACAATGAAATGCCGATAACTGAGACACTGGCTGAGACTTGCAAATTGCTTTCATCTGGTCATATGGGACACGAAGGATAAAGGGGCATGTCAATCAGTTTTACTCACATGTCGGCCAAATACCCTAATGAACGGAATAATCTGTTAACGTAAAGATCATAGCACTCCATTAACTTTCACATATGCCACTTGTTTACTGTCGACACATTCTCTTCCCTAATTAGATTATTCATGGCTACAAATAAAGATATTTAGTTACAACTACACAAGTATTGAACAGTAGTGAAACAATGATAGAGCGTCTGTACAATGGATACTCTAAGAGGATCCACACTAATTGATGGCAAATGCTCCCTAAATATCTTATGAGTTCAGAGTATACATTTAGATATACATGTAGTTGTAATTTTGTTAATACTGAAACATGGTCATCCTTTTTGTGTCTGTCATTCCATATCGTTATTTGTATTTTCAAAACAGTTGGTACCCATGTCACCCTAGTTGATAAATAGGCCAATCATACCAATAATAATTCAAACTTTTAGCATAGAAAACCGCAAAATAGAAAACCCTATATACAATAGTTCCTAGTCGAAATGTTTCAATATGCAAACGTACCGTAGTAGATAGTCTATAAATGTAACATTTTTCATGACCCAAGTCAAAATTAGATATTTTTTCTGTGATTTCAGGACATTTAGCAGCCAGCAGTGAGATGATTGTAATGAGGCAGGCCCAGCTGTTGGCTGCAAGCCAGGCCTGGATAACGTGTATGAGCCGAGGAGCTTACACTCCCTATGCTTCTGGAAATGTCGTGACGCCCAGGGCCAAACCCTTTCCCTGTCCGCACTGTGATAAGGAGTTCTCTGGCTACGGGGCTCGTTGGCATCACATCTCGGCCATTCACAAGAAAGTGACGTACGAGTGTGTTTGTGGGAGGACCTATCGCTACAGACATAACTTGGTGTTCCATCAAAAGAATTGTCCTACTCATATACAGAAGAGAACATGATAAAGACTTCCAAATGGGCATCGAGCTTCAAAATCAAAATTTATATTTGTCTTGATCGTGTTAGTGCGTGTGTGTGTATGGACAACTTAGTGCAAAGCCATGCACACTTGAAACCATGTATATTTCATACAAGTCAAATGCGATTTATTGACAGTTTTAGGTGCACTACAAACCATCAACTTTTTAATGCACCCAGATTCAATCAACGTTATTGTGTTTTTACAACATAGATCATGTGTAGGGAAGGTTCCTAGAATAAAATCTTAAAATTGTTTCTCATACTGGTATGTGATTATTATTCATTATAATACTACAGAACATAATACTATATGAATATCTCTCAATATTTATTTCAAACACTTGTACACAAAATGCAATGTTGCTTTTTAATTAATAATCCATTAGCATTAAGCAGAAATTCTCAAAAACAACCTTTTATGAAGGCAACCAAGAAATGAAGATTCATGACTACCTAACATTCTACACCCGCATTCACCTTTGCCATGAGAAATATTAGTAAATATTAGTTACTGAAACACTTGTACATAAGGCTAAAGGAATTAGTCGACTAGTCAACGATTAGATGAGGTCGCCGACAGTCGACTACTATTAGAGGTAGTCAACTATTCTTCTGTATGACATTGATCAGCCATTGATAAATTGAATTAACATAATTTTAGCGTGTTCATATAGTAATTAACAGTAGACCCATTTAAAGACAACACTAGCGGATCATAGATACATAGATAGGTATTCGATATTTATAACAGTTGCCTGTGATTAGACAATCGATATATTTGGACTAAGAACGCTGATTGTCTTCTAATGTCTCATAGATATGCAAAACTTAAATTTGAAGAGGATAGCTTATTATTATCCCGGAAGACGACTAAACGACTAGGAAAATCTGGTAGTCGTTTTAGCATTACTTGTACATGTATCTACATTACACCTACACTGCACACCATCAATTACAGTGATACTGGTACTTGGTTTATTACAGTTTGAACTTGCCAGAAATCCAGTTCTGTTCCATGTTATCAGTGCACCATCTAAATTGAGCTACAATTTACTTGCAATAATAACCCACATTGAACATCCAGTTATGTTGTACCTTGTCACAAAGCACCAACTACTGGCCATATGCAATGACTAATCCATCCTCAAGTTGACAATATGAATCCTGAGCTCCACACAGTGATCATCTGCTGGTTTTCTCTATATTTGGTTGATAGTACTGTCAAAAGAGATTCTTGCCAAATGCTACCTTTTGTATTGATATAGAAGCACCAGATTACCAGATATGATACCAGATATATGGACATTAAGTTCTACATCTGATAGGGTTATGGTTTTGCATTTCGTCATGTTTTATGTTCATTATTGACTTAATTTTACAGACATTTTATCACACTCTTCTACACTTTTCTGCTGTAGGATTTTTTGTTTTTGCTCATATTGACATATTGACAGTTTTATTCTATTATTGGCAAAGTGTACTGTTATTGCTATGAGCTAATTGTTGTCTTGTTGCATCTGTCGTGGATGGCTACTTAAAGTCTTTAGATTTAGATTCCAACTGCAACGTTGGGCACCAAATCGCTCCCTCACTGCAGAATGGCGTATGACCGGAGAAGGTGATAAGAATGAAGTGCTTATTTACATATGTCAGCAATACAAACTTGACCTAGGAACAAGGCATTGATGTTTGCCGAAGTTACCTTTCCAATGTGATCTTGATAGGAAATGATGTGTTGTCAGTACCGTGGCAGTGTAGTTAGTTGGTGCTTACAGGGTTACTGCAACAGTCGGTGCTACAGTGCCATACACTTGATAGCTGCGCTAAACCTCAGTTAAAATAAGAAGGAAAAACAAATGGTTGCTACTCAATCGGGTTCATCAGTATTAGCAATCTTTCTGTCAATGATAAGATTTCTGTTTCTGCTATTTTCTTTCTTAAAATTATATGAATTTATCTGACAGGAAGCACTTCGTTATTTGCCTATTTAAGTGGGAACACCTGAGGATTGCACACCATGGACCAATTAAGATAACTTTCTTTGTCCTTTCAGGAAATGATGCCATGCTCCCTATTGGAGACCATCGTCCTCAGAATTTTCCCAGAGGAGACCAATTGTACATGTCTCAGCATTACGTACAGGCTACTTCACAGCCGGGCATGCCTCGGAAAATGTATCCATGTCAGCACTGTGATAAAGTGTTCACTAGCAGTGGCACTAGATGGCATCACATTGCTGCCAAACACAAGAAAGTGACACACACATGCATCTGTGGCAAGACGTACACTTACCGATATAACCTGCTGTCACATCAGCGTGGATGTCAGTTAAGTTTTAACCTAGTAGGCCGGATGTACCTGTGAGTGTTGGCCAGATGAACTTGCGGGTCGGATGGTCCTATTAGCCAGATAAACATGTAGATCTGATGCAGCTACAGGAATCTGCTTCTAGGACACCTTTGCTTCAAATATCCCAAATGGTAGCTATTTATCGAATAAACCATGACTTATTTGAGGGGTGGTATGTGGGTGGGGATGGTGGTTAAAGGTGTCATAACCAATAATTCATACATTTTTTACCTTTTTATTTTGTTTTCTGTGATGAGTGTGGGCAGGATATTTCTGCTAAAAAAAATCACATGACGATATGATACCAATTTGTTTTCTGACATTCCAGTACTGAGATTTGGGCTTTGTCCTTTCAGTGTATGGCCCTGACGCAAGAACAGCACAAGAGCCATTCGCCGTGGCAGGAACCCTTTCACATGGCTCTCGGCCCGGAAGCAGGTTTTATGGCAATCAGTACGTGCGGTCCAACGTCTCGAGTTTGCCTGTGACTCTGGAATACGTCGGAAATCGCACGGTCAAAGCGTATCCTTGTCCTCACTGCGAGAAGTCCTTTGCCAACTACGGGTCTCGCTGGCACCACATTTCTGCCATCCACCGTAAAGTGACCCACAATTGCGTGTGCGGGAAGTCTTACAGGTACAATTACAGTCTGAAAGCTCACCAGAGGGCGTGTCCGTTGCATAGCGACAAGTAACGCAAGACTGGATTGGTTGATTGTCATCTGGCTCCAACACTCGCTGTCCATGTCGTTCCTGTCACAAGGTCTTCACCAACGGTGAGACCAGATGCCACCATGTTGAAGCGGCTCACGAGAAGAATCTGTTCCTGTCTGTGTAGGAGAATCTTGTACAACAATCTGTTACTGTGTGCATGAAGCAATGAAGGGCTGGCAGATTATGTAGCTACTTGAAGGCCATAGTAACATACAGCCGACCAGGAACATCCGTGAGAGATGAAAGTGTGCATCTGGGTTATGTTGTCCATGTGTTTATCCATAATAATTGGTTGTTACAAATGGCATGGGGAAATTGTGTTGCATGTTCTTTGTGTTTGACTTTTGAACCACCTGGAACATACTGATCAGTGTTTGTGATGAAACTAAACAATTTAATTGTTACGGTGGACTCCCTATTGCTGGATTATTTTGGAGTAAACCAACTATTCTTTGATTGTCTATTAGTTACCTTATCCATATTCTACTCATGGGTTTTGTTGTGTGATTCAGATATCAAACTGTTGCTGAATATGCAGCTGATTATACTGATGTATTCTAATGGATAATTTTCTGCAGTGCTCCAGACTAACATTTAGAATAACTTTCCCCAGGGTTAATCATGGCAAGTCTTAAAGGCATACTATCACAGATATTTATGACAGTCTTTTACTAGTTCTTAGTTACAACTACAAAGTACATCCACTTGACATACATATAATCGTGTTTGTACTTCCAAAAACTTTTCTACCCCTGTAAGGTAATCAAAATTCAATTTCAACAAACTGTTTTTGATATTGCTGTTTATATACAGTGGAACCCCGCTAATTCGAAACCCTGTAATTCGAAATATCGCTTAATTCGAAGCTGTCGCCTGGTCCCGGTT
>JAULBP010123752.1:0-17096 GCA_032355345.1 Lepetodrilus pustulosus | reverse complement strand
CAAACGTAAATAGTCTCAGACTGAAATTCGTTTGGTCATTATCTAGGTCTATCAACCGTGATTGTATGCCTTTAACGCAAGGGGGACATAACTCTCAAATGGGTACGACGAAAGAACTACGATTATTTCATATATCATGAATACATTATGATAAATATCAAGTGTTGGGAACTTAGTATACCAGTAAATAACAACTTTAGGGTGTACAAATCAAACATAAATAGTCTTAGACAGAAATTTGTTTGGCCATTATCTAGGCCAATCAAGCGTGATAATATTTCAAACCACTGATCAACAGAATAAATAATTTGTGAAGTATTTGATGGGCCCAAAACGTAGCTTCTAACAAATTGAGCTTTATGCATAATATCTGAGAAATGATAATAACTGTCTTGTGTTAAGTCACATGATATTTGCTATATCTGTTATGAAAACAAGTTGTTTACTCTAACATTAGAATCCACCATAGATCCTA
Source organism: Lepetodrilus pustulosus (assembly GCA_032355345.1). Lineage (NCBI taxonomy): Eukaryota > Metazoa > Mollusca > Gastropoda > Lepetellida > Lepetodrilidae > Lepetodrilus > Lepetodrilus pustulosus. Next base: position 16,621 of record JAULBP010123752.1, on the reverse strand, counting down.
GGTAAAGTACATTATTAACCCTCTCCTAGTTGGATAGGGCAGAGACAGCCCCAGACATCTCCGAGAGGGTTAAAGCAACAGGAAAATAGTGACAATAGTAATAAAATACTTTATATAATTACAGAAGCTACACAAGTGATAAGAACCTGTGTACTAGGTAAGTGAAGTGTGCAAACTCAGAAATCTGCCGATTTATTTGTCCAGGTGTGTATTTATTTACCCTATACATAGGCAGGCACACACTAGACCAAGGCTTGTTTTCTGCTCAAATCACAATTGTCTGTCGCCATGTCATTTGACTCACCTTCTTTAAATATGAAAGATCCATCTTTGTAAAAGGCACAAACTTCTGGTTCAGTTGTATAAACTTTAAATGCTTTTCAAAATATAACCCCCTGAAATAATAGAATTGTTATGACATAAGATGCACTATTCCTTTTATTTTCTCTTCTCCTAAACCAGGCTACTTACTACATGTAGTATTCAAACTTCAATATCCAAATTAATAGGTTAAACACATTTTTTGCGAACCAAAGCTTAATTAATGACCTTGAACTTCTGGAAAACTAGTGGATTCTGTACGTATCTGCCGTTATTAGAGAAACAAAATAAGTACATATTCAGAGCATCCTGGGAAAAATGTCAATTCAAATTTATCCATTCAAATGACTCACCTGCTAACCCCCTTCTTCCCAAAAGTACTGGTTCTACATATCTCTGGCCGTATACATTCTCGTCCCTTCCTCTGGTCAGGGTGACGAAGCCAATCGTCCCAAAACCTACAAAATGCAAAGTTGTTCATCAATCTGGAATGTGGTATTGTGGTGGATGTGTCCCAAGTTCGAACACATCCTAGTGACAATGCAGCAATATCACGCAGAGTTCTCTCTCTCTCTCATACGATATAGTATTGCAATGCAGTTATGGATTGTCAGTACTAGTCAGTGTTCACAGGTTAACTGCAACATTATACACTACAGCAGCGATCAAAATTAACACTAGTCCGCTAGCCCAGGTAATTTCTCCCAATGTTAACAGGTATCCTAAGGACTAACAGAAATTCATATTTGTTTCTATTTATATCACTATTCGGGCTAGTAAGTATTCAAGTAAGTATTCAAGTAAGTATTCAAGTAAGTATTCAATCATTGTAACAGGTGTTACAGGCATCCTTCAGCCGTAAGCTGACCTGCTGCGATAATAGTGAAATAATTTTTGTAATTGATCTTAGCTCAATAACAGAAATAATACTGCTAACAACCTAACTACATTTTGCAAGCATCTGGCCCTGAGGTTATGAAACATTCTGGGTAAGATTTTTCATGCTCAAGCTCAAATTTAATATGGTGATTTGTGAATAAAACTTTGAATTGAGCATATCATATTGAAAAAAAAGGTGTGGTCTGGTGTGGTAGTTCTCGTAAAATGCAAATATAAGAACTCACGTATCTGGCCATTTGGGTTCAAGTTCAAGCCATGTCGCTCTTTCAATCATCCATCCTAACCCAGGAAAGAAATCTGTGCGGTAGAGCATCTCTGCAAAACATCAAACGGTCAAAAACATTTATTAAAAATAATTGTGATTGTCGACTAGCATAAAGAACACATCATAAAAACAAATAAAACATTAATACATTATTAAGAAAAATCATAATTTGTTCATGTGGCACCACGGATGTACAACCAGAAAGAGTTACGTCCTCCCATAATTAATATGCTAGCTTGGATTGGTTAATAGGTATGTGCATTATCCACACACTGACACTAAGTAGAAGTCAATGTGTCTGTGGTTTGCATTCTCTACTGGCCCCAGCAGTGGTAACGTTAAGAAGGATGTGTATTTATTATTTATTTTATTTAATCTTTTTCCAATGTGGTCTAGAGTCGCTTTCTAGAATTTTTCACTAACAAGAAGTATGTGTATGACTGGTTGTCTAACATCATTGAAGTAAATCCTAAAAGGAGTAGTCTTCCCATGAAAATTATTCAGAAACTATCCTACAATCACCAAGAATAATGTTCATAAAGGCTTCCAAACAACAAAGTCAGCAGTGAATAATTTAATTTGGGGGTGGGGGAGTGTAAAAGTGAGAGAGAAAAGAATAATTAATTACGTGGAAATGTTCTCACGAGATGAAATGCAGATACCAGCCTCAATCTTACCTGCTTCGTTGGACACCATGCCCTGTTTTCCGTTGTCATTCCACGCAGACACGCACCACAGCATGGGGTCCGACTTTAATATTGAATACGTGGCCAGAAAATATTCAAAGAAATCTGGTGATATGTCTAAATCATCTGAAAAAAAATATATCGGATTTTAGAACTGAATACATTTACATGTCTAGACAATATTAGAATAAATCTACCGTAGTCATATATCCAAATCATCTTGAGAAAAATCGAGCGATGTTGTTGGAACAAATAGCTTTACATATCGTTTGGACACCACAAAAGAAACATGCAAAATTCAAGTTTAATTACAAAATCTTGTAGTCAGACTACAATAAGGAAGTGAGGAATTAGTCGTTAAAACATCAGTGAAAATCCTTTGCCTACACACAATGACCAATTTGGAAAGTATCTGTTAGATGATTCACAGTGAGTGAATGAATTGTTCTACCTCACAGTGGGAATCTATCACCCATATCTGACAATGATTAACAGAAAAATGGTTATACTACTCGATAGACGGCAAATTAGATACGGCCTGATGGGAAACACACACAAATAAATCCCCATGAACTCGTATATTGTAGCATTTACAAGCTAAACACAATCACATACCTTCTACTATAATAACAGTTGAATAATTGAAGACTCTGAAAATCTGGTTCAGCGCCCACTTGTAATGGCGAGCTATTTTGTAATATCCGACAAATTTCTTCTGTGGCCAAGGAAGGTTGATATTGGACAAGTTTGGGTGCTGAAACACAGACGAAGGTATACATCATAATGTTGAATTCAACTAGACGTGCACTCACTGACAAATTCTTTGCAAACAAAGTACTGGTTCCTGTACCTGACAATATATTTTTTAATTTTTTTTTTTGTAATGGGGTTTATAGTCGCTTTCTAGACGAACGTACTTGTAATAGAGTAATTGATGTAATTGAGTAGAGTGAGTTATTGTTATACGTTAAAGCGGGATTTTTATTTCACTCAAGGGCGACGTTAATTTTTCTTTTCTTTAATGAAGTAGAAAATGGGTAGCCATATTTGAAATCAGTTGAATAGCGTTTGCTGTCATTCATAATGGTGTCTGACAAGTTAATGTCCACACCCAATCCCACCTCAACACCTCTCTCCCTTTTCCCCAAAGGATATCTGTATTGCCACTCTACAGACAGTGCATCCTATCAATATCATGTCTGAAAGGCAGGAGGAAAACCCCCAACATCAGTAGCGCTGAATGTTGCAGTAAACCTGCGAGCATCCGGCTGGTACTGACAGACCAAGGATGGTAACTGTAGTGCCACTCTACAGACAGTGCATCCTATCAGTATCGCGTCAGAAATGTCACTTCTGCAAACATTGATGCCAGTCCCCCAGGGGCGGGATTTGAACTCGTGGCCTCCGAAATCCAACGTTCTACCACTGCACTACCACCCACCCCCAAACCATGCTAAATACAAGGAAATAAATGAGGGAGACATTAGGAATTATGGGGAATGTCAGGAAACGATACAGGTGTACAGATGTAGGATAAAAACAGATTTCCTTGGTCACAAGACGGCTCGAGTAATGGCAACGACACTTACCTTTATATGTTTAACTTGTTTTCTTGCGACGTATTGGTCTATAACATTGGCTGTGTCCAGATGACCACAGTCCTGACTGACGACAATCGGGAACCGGTCACCCTCCGGCCGGTGTCTGAAACACGAAGTCTTCAGTCTCAACATCTAGACATACGTACCGACAACTGTGTAACAACTAGTACCATCTAAGTTAAATGTGAGTGAAACTCACATCAACATGTGTTTGAAATGTGACCAGTTGTGATCAGGCATGGCAACAAACATTATGTGATTTCAGCGGAAAACATGCCCAGTGTCCGGGGCCTCTAGTAACGTCTGGAGCAAACAAAATCGACCCTTGTGGGTTGCTGCAGGTCTACGGAAAATTGCCACGCCTGTGTGATAGCTTTAATTAACAGAGCAGGGGTATTGCAGGGTATTTTGACCTTCACGTTAATTATTTCAATATATGGAGTGAGTGAATATGGAGTTTAACGTCGCTGTGGGAATCTTTCACCCATTTGCGACGATTTCAATATATGGAGGTTACTTGCTGCACATCATTATTTTTAATATGGATCATGGATCAAATATACAGATTCTCAAACTAGGCGTACAGAACTTCCAATACAATACATGGTAAATAATTAACAAAAAATTAACTCTCAATATTAACATAATCCTATGCATGAAAAGTACACAAAATAAATCAAAGGATACATCTGCATACAGGCTGAATTAGTTATTAACACGTCGACACATAGGGCAACTCTGGTTGCCTCCAGCATGGAAAGGGTTAAAATAGACAAGTGCCACTGGACTCACTTCAACAGCAGGTCGAGACTACGGCTGACGGTCACCCTGTCACAGGCGATCATGAGCACAGCGATCTGGTTGGAACTGGGGGCGTTCGCTGACCCCTTGGTGGGGACAAGGTCATGGAGGGGTTGGTGCTCTGTAAACACAGTAAAAAAAAAACCCACTGAGTGACAAAGCGTTAGGCTGGTGGTACAGTCAAGGCATTCCCAGTAAAATTCTGTGAATAACTGAAATAGGAATACTGATATATGGTTCCCAGTAAAAACCGTGCAGATATCGAGGAAACGGGATATCTGAAGTCCAGATAAATGGGGGCCCACTGTAATGCAGAGAGGATGTAGGACAGAATTGAAAATCAGGACGAGGATTTTGAATGACCTCGTTCTTAAAATGCATTGGGAATATTTCACCAATACACTTAAAGAGTAGGATGAGGCTATAGTGTTCAAAGTCTTATAGAATGATAAAAAATATTAGTAAATTGGGTTATAGGGGAGGGTGGGGCAAAAATAGCATAATGTTTCTTTAAAAATTGTAAGCTATTACTATTGGTCATATGTAAAATGGAGCAATTATATCAGCAAGAATCCACGTTCTTCGTGCATTAAAGTTTCAACTTGTCCAGTACCTTGATTGTCTCCCCTTTAATTCAGATGGACATCATGCCACTCCTGCTAAACTGTACACCGCCAGCAGAGGTTAACTAGCTAGCTATAGATAGGTCATTAGTTATTTATAATTGAGAGCATCAGGTGCGAACTGATCAAATGTCAGAGGACGCTGCACCAGGAAGGTGCGTCTCTGAATGGACGCGACCCGTTACCCAACAATATCAATAAGTGTGAGAGACTTGTCACCTCGCCTTAACAATCCCAGCTCTCAGAGTTATCTACAACATGATTGATAGATGCTGAAGATGGTAAACCACTCAAGCATGACCAGATGACTTCCTTGTTGTAAAGTTAATTATTTGAAACATCAAGGATGACATCAGTGATGCTGACAGAGTTGATCCGTATTCTGGTCTGTAACTTCTCCACGAAGTCTGCCCAAATAATGTGTTCCATTGGCATCAATCAATGTTTGTCTAGAAGAACTATCCTCACGGTTCAGCAACATCAAAGCCTAAATCACATGGGATTCACCTGGTAAATTCTTTAAGAGCTAATTGTTTTTAAGAGTTCTACTCGCATAAAAGTCATTACTTGGCACTGGGGTGAAATGCCAACTGACTTCCTATGTATATGCATTGATGCTTATCTGCAAGACTATCCTGTTGTCGTTATAGCTAGTATTTCTCTGCCGTTGAATACTTATGGTAAAAATACCAGTGTCTTTTTATTCCGCTGAGGATCTCTTGCTATTGTCTCTGTGTTGTTGTAGGTGACAAGTCTACCGAATGACATTGATAAAATTTGCCAATTGATCCAAGTTTATCAATCTCAAGCACGGCATAACCTCAGTGTGGTCTAACCACAAACTTTATATATATCATGAGGACAGCTTAAACTTTCTATGCTTTTGAAAAGTGTGGATGCATTTTCACTAACATTGTGGCATGTTGATGCCTTCAATACAGTAAACAAGTCCTATAATAGTTTTCACTACAGTGTCCCCTCGATATAAAGCTGAATTTGGGGTCCATGACACACTCCCAGCCTTATAGTACCAGCCTTATAGGATAGTACAAGTAAATAACAAAAATGGGATCCACATCTGACCCAGCCTTATAGCCGAATACATTCTGTATTGAACAGCCTTATATCGAAGGGACACTAATTCTAATTAGATCTAATTAACATGTGTAAAAAGTATATGCTAATCATAATTTAAGTATTTTTTAAGTTAACTAGACTAGAAGAAGTCATTACCACAAAGACTTATTAATTCTTACAAGACTGCAAACAAACGTGTATACTATATATAGCAGAAACAGGAAACTTTGTATTGCTGTTCAACATACCAGCATCTTCTTTTAACTTTTTCAATTTGTTCAGCAAGTCCTCGTTTTCTGAGAGTTGGCTTGAGATATCTTTCTCCAGTTTTCCCAGTCGCATTTCTAGCTTTTCTCTGCCCAGGACATCACCTGGCTGTAAGGAGATAAAAGACGGCATTTTAGAAAAACAGTACAATGATAACAACTTAATATTGTATTCGTAGTCTGTTGTTTTTCAACCCTCTCCCTGCTGGATAATGCACATACACTGTTTAGGGCATCTCCGGTTGCCTGCAGCATGTAGAGGGTTAAATTGACAGAAATATGCAGCGAGGAAAAAAGAAAAGATTAAGTGATTTCTTGCTTAACGTCACAACAGGAATTAATCACCGATACGTGATGATGAAACTAAAAGAAAAAAAATAATATATATTGACTTTACTTGGATATCAAGATAATCTGTAATTTTACTCTGTTTGATCATACAAGATTACACAGATAGGAGCAATATCGTAATGCCCTTCCAAGACCAATTCCCAAATTAAAGACGAAATGATTTGCTAACCGATATCGATTTTGAGGCACATAGACATGGCTCGACCCATTGTCATTGAACGTGTAATAAGTTATAAATACATATCAAATTTGGGAGTACATTTTAAACTTGCACTACCCGGTACTCTGATTAATGAAGTCTTCTCATATTATAGATCTATTCAACCCAAACAGGCTGTGTTCTATTCCTAGAAGTCAGTCACTGTCATAAAGATTGTATAGCTCATTCCGGTATGCCATGGTAGGCTTACAGTCGGCAAGCGGTCATCCAACTAGACTAGAAGAGAGAACGATTCACATCTAGAGAGTCAAGATGGACATCATAGCTCCAGTTCATCCCTTAACCCTTTAACAAGCAAGCAACTGCATTGTAAACTGATTCTAAACAAAGCCCATCCACAGAAGGTTAACATCAGATCAGGCAAACAGGATTTTCCAGTAAAGTAGATTCTACATTTATTTTCATTTTAAAATACTAAACTGAAGGTCAAATGAATTTTTACCAAATACATGTTATATGTACATGTACTTGATTGCCTACACAAGTTCTTTGATTCACCCAAAAGTGCATCTGCGCATTATTGTGGATATTCGCGTTGTATGAATGTGTATAATAATAATAATATAAATATAAACAACAACAACAACAACAACAACAACAACAACAACAATAATAATAATAATAATAATAAATAATAATAATAATAACAATAATAATAATAATACAGATAATAATAAACCAGCTAATTATTTTTCATGTCCAACTAGTTATCAATATTTGGCTATTAATTTGTCTTGATGTACCTGTATATCCTCTTACTGAGAAGAACTAGTCTTCGTATACTGTAAATTATAAAATGTTAAGCGAGTATAAAACTTTAACAAATTTAAGGGGTTGCTCTTAGAGCAAAGACATTAACATATCATTCGCCAATATTTTTTACAGAATATGCCATAGATGTAAATGTGCACTGTATTTATATCCTGTGAGTATTTACTATAAATACATGAACAATTAGTTACTTTTGATACTTTTGTTAATAACAACAGTGTTACACAATGGCAATTTACGATTAACTTACATGATGAAATCACTAAGATTTATCTTCTAAATATGGACGAGCTCATTAACATTTTGGTCGTATTTGATTGGCAATCGAGGGTGGAGTGTGGGTGCATGAAAAGCTAATCGTCTCACGTTCGTAAAACCAGTTTTGGTGCTACTGACCAATCAGATCATACACCTGAGGCACCCTTGATTGCGAATCAAACACGACCTTTATAACTTTACAGGTCTATAATCCATCAGTCTCTAAAGTTTAATGACGCTAACATTTTATCATTTACAGTATGTATATCCTCTAGTTACAACATTTCAACACGTGTCTAGTTACCATATCTCTAGTTACCACTTCTCTAATTAACAAGTGTCTAGTTATCACGTGTCTAGTTACCACATCTATAGTTACCAAGTCTCTAGTTACCATGTGTCTAGTTAACACATCTCTAGTTAACACGTCTCTAGTTAACACGTCTCTAGTTACCACATCTCTAGTTACATGTCTAGTTACCACATGTATTGTTACCACATGTCTAGTTGCCATGTGTCTAGGTACCACTTGTCTAGTTACCAAGTGTCTAGTTACCATGTGTCTAGTTTTGTGTCCAGTTACCACATCTTTAGTGTCTAGTTACTACATCACTAGTTACCATGTCTCTAGTTACCATGTGTCCAGTTATGTCTCTAGTTACCACATGTCTAGTTTCATGTCTAGTTTTGTGTCTAGTTGCCACGTCGTTATTGTCTAGTTACCACATCTATAGTTACCACTTGTCTAGTTACATGTCCAGTTACCACGTGTCTGTCGTACACAGCTGTGTAGCTCTACAGTACATATACAGATTACATGTGAAAACATCAATTCATCGACCATTTATTAGTGAACGTAACAGCTGATGAGCATGACATTCCGAGGTTTACATTCAGCATGGAAACTAATCAGTTTACACCATAGGACACACTCTATTACATTACAAACATAGCAGCAGCACGTGGATGAATATTAATTAAACAAACCACAGGATTTCCTGCTTTATTGAAATGGGAGAGTGCACTGTAGTAAATTACGAACCTGGAAATAAACATCCTCAAGATCATTCAGATTATAAAATAGCTGACTTTTCCCCCGCTCCCCCTCCTTGTTGGCACAAAGGTTAATAATACAACTGTAGGAATAACAACACTGTTCAATATTTAGCTGAGCATTAAGCTTGGCCTACTGCTTGCAGAATTAGTATAAATATTGATTGTACAGGAGGTTCAGACAATAACCGAAGACTGGCTCTGACACTGAGTTATAGCATCAATTTCCCCGCCATTTTAGCAAGCACTCTGTCAAGAAGTTAAAACAGATTGGATTTAGCTTTGAAAAGACTGGGAGTTAATCTGAAATCTTGCACTATTTCAGTCCGAATAAAAGCTCGCTTCCTCGCTGATTGGATGAGGGATTTTTTCCCCCAGGAAAATCATGCCGCAGTATCAATGATAATCATATTAACATCAATTCAAAGAAACCTCCACAGAAGTGTTACCATTATCACAAAATCTATAATTGTCGAGTCGGAGGGAGGTATGGCCCACTGGTAGGACTATGTACAATAGTCTTTCTTTTTATTTATTTTATACATCTGTGCATTAATTATAACTTACAGCTTCAGGCATAACATAAGTTGTACCAGTTTCACGTTTTTATTTTATTCTATTATTAATTATTTTTTTTCACTCTGTGTTTGGATACATAGGATGCACAGAAACAGTTCTTATTCCTGAGTGAAACTGCTATGTGTGCAATGAATTTATCTTGCCAACATGTTTAACCCTCTCCCTGCTGGATTATGCACAAGCACAGCTCTTTAGGGTATCTCCAGTTGCCTGCAGCAGGGAGAGGGTTAACAATAATTTTTTTTTTTTTTATTGAAATGCATTTTATTGAACAAACTTTCCATTCCAATGAATAGGAGTAGATTTAGTAATCCTTTTCTGACGAAAAGACTGTGTTTAAATTTAGCCAATGTACACAGCGTGCGACAAACGGCACTACATGGGCACTTGGTGGAGTACCTTTTGTATACTCCCATTCAAAATTTTATTTCCCTGAGTTGCTCAAGAGGATACAGTGTCTCCTCGATATAACGTTGTATGTGGGGTCCATGACATACCCACCGCCTTATAGTACCAGCCTCATAGGATAGTACAGGTAAATAACAAAATTAAAAATGGGATCCACATCTGACCCAGCCTTATATCCGAATCCGCTCTGTATCGAACAGTGTTATATCGACACTGTAACTTGCATAATTCCATGCCAAGATTATATCAATTCCATGAATCTAATTGTATGTACATATTCATTCTACTAAATAATTCAATACATTATTTATTTAGTGTGCTTCTTCTCTTCATATATTACTGTAAGTAATTATCAACAGAAAATCATAATATTATGACAAATATTGACTTAAGAACAATGCAGTTTGAAGATTTGCTAATACACCAATTATTAAATGTAAAAATTTAACATTAAATTGGAATATTATTTACAAGAAATTCCATGCAATGAAGTTCATGAAGTTCAGAGAAGTCAATGACCAGCTGTTGTTTGTTCCAGTATTAGGAGATAAAGAATATATTTGTACCGAGAGATAGTGGTGTGTAACACTCTGTTCAAGGTGGTAATGTACAAAACTAATACGAGGCAATCAATTATAAATCATTTTGTAACCATGAATATGATCTGTATTACATATCAAGAATAAATGGTTAGGATTGATCAAGAGAGTGGTATGAATATATTGAAATAATATTATTATTTTTATCAATGAATGAAACAAATTGTAAATGATGAATAGAAATTGAGTTAAAACAAATACAACAATTAACTATTTAATAAATCTTAATTTGTTCGAACTTGCATTTAGTTCATTATGTGGAAGCGTATTTCCTTACTGCAGAAATACTATATAAAACATGCTTCTTTTATCAGGATAAATACCCATAGCACAGTACATGCTCCTTTATCATTACGTGAACAACTTAGAGACTACTAATTACAACATACATACTGATAATGAGACGATGATAAAAAAAATTCTTTTTTAAAAACTAAAAAAAAACTGGCTTGGGCACATGTACTACTGGAGAGAGTTGACCATTCTCAAAGTAGCACGAGCTAGAACACTACTAAGACATGGCAATGATTGTGAATTGTAGAGTGAGAAGACTATCTACATATATAGGTACTGTAAGCATGCTAGGAGACTGTTCTGTAGACTATCTTATCTAATTAACGAGCAGATTAAGCAAAAGAGTGTACTCAGAAATACTTACTCTCCATAAACGTCAAGAAAATAGCTGAATATAAATTTACAGAAATAAGCATTCTCAATAGATCTAATGTTAATTATGTAAATGATAACTGAGCAAATTAAAATGTGTGAGAGGTATACAACTTGACCTTAAAAGTATGATGTGAAAAGATGAGGAAATCCCATTAGTATGAACCAATACCCAAATAACTACCAGTATCCGTGTCCTAATGCTAGAAACAAATGCCATAATAATAGGGATATTATAATTTGTTTGTGAGCAAATGTAACTGAAGTGAGACACTATCCCAGACCGGTCCAAGAGTACCAACAGAAATATTCACTGCCAATGCAATTTATCCTCCGATAGATATGTCATCAAGGAGAAAGAAAGTCATTTCATTGGGCAAAATTCTCTGTCACAATAATCTGCCATGTACTGTTATTTACATTCAGAAGTAGGCTTGAGTCGAGTACAAAGTGTGACACTGGTGATATTGTCCCTGTCAACAAGAGCCAACAGCAAACAGAAGCTACCCTGCTGGAAACATACAAAGGAAAGCACCAATCTCTAACCCAAATCTGGCCAGGGCCATTCTTGTACAGACATTCCCTGCTACTAAACTACAAATTAACACTCCAATAGATCTGGACGCGATCATAAACATTCAATGTTATCTTCCTGACTGAGCATAACGGCCTCACTGGTTCGGTCAAAGGCTCCAGTCATGTGAGGTAAATCTGATCACCTTCACTACCTACTGTCTCCAATACCAGCAAGGAATGGCCAGTAGTATTGCCATGGCAACTGTCCCTGTCATACTGCCACCAGAAGATGATAGGAGAAATTATTCCACAGATTGTAAATCAGTTTGTGGGCTTATGTGTTGTTAAAATGTCTGAATACATGCAAACTATGTCTTTAAGCATGTTAAGGGTGGTCAGAGAGATCATTCCGATACTTGAAATATGAATATACATGTACTTCTAAATACTATCTGATTACAGACAGGTAAACATTGTCATTGGTCTTTGCCTAAGTGAACATACCAGTATGCAAGGTGGGTTTATCTGCGTATAACACATGTACAGTGAATATACCATATGCCAGAGATATAGACAATTCTAACACGACTTTTATGAATAACTTACACCAATTGGCCAAAATGTACCACACCCACAAAATCAGACACCATTAATTTCAATTGTGATTGGAACACCTCTGCATTCAGTGTTCAATTCAATTTAGAAGCTATCAATTCACGATTGATACGCTCTAAATTCCAAACAGTCAACCTTTACCCCCTAATTGATGAATGTAAATAAAGTCAATACTCTGTGTTATTGCCAACAGAGATATTATTGTCATATTGTTGTCATATTGTTGTCATATTGTTGTCATATGGTCATGATGTCAACATTATTGCACCATAGGTCTTTCAGGATACATAATCATCAGGATTATCAGGATTATAGATAACCATAGGATTACTGTTATCCTCGTGTTGTGTCTGGATTTACAAATTGCCAAGTCCACAAATGATTTCAAGTCTGAAAACTTGTAATTTATCAAAGGAAATCTCTCCTTTCATATATAACTGTTGATAGTACATTTAAACAGCATGGGGTTAAGACTGGTTGCACTCGATGAGTTGAGCTACATCTCTATATTAAACTGTGGATCATTTGTCTATTACTGTGTTGATATTTGCCCATGTATATTTCAGGAATAAAAAGTGTTAAATGATATATAAATTAACTATTGGATTTGTTTGTCATAGTGTTTCTCAAGAGCTCTGAAGCTATGGAGAGAGAAAAAAACCAGAATCAAATTACATGGTAATGTAATAGGATATTCACTAAAATGTTCATATTATATTTAACATCATGTTCATTTCTGTATCTACTCTAACACTGACATTCAATTTTGTTGACAGACCTCTTCAAAGATATTTTGCATATCTACTACATTATTTCCTTGAAATTTAGATCAAGTGATTTATCATAAACAAAAATTATGTCCAGAAGTGTTCATAAATTATTTATGAAGTGTGTCTACACATCCAAAGTTTTGCAATATGAAAGTATAATGAGTCACTAGTTCACAAAGTGATATCAATATGATCACAACTACAGAGACCAAAGTTCCAAATGCACAGCGAAATGTCGAGCATGTGTTTACACAAGAGAATGTGACTCTGGTAATACGAGGATATAACAACACTTTGGAAATATGGAATGTGAAGAGGTTGGCGAAAGTACTACTGTGAAGGGGTTAACAGAAGTACAAGAAATATTATCTTGGATAAACCGCACATGACTACTTGGTAATAATGTTGATGTGATGTTGTTTTTCATATTAGGGTTTAGAGTCACTTTCTACAATCTTTCACTAATGTCATGAAAGGGCAGGATGAAACCCGCAATATCCGTAGCGCTGTATATTGCAGTAAAACTGCAAGCACTGGCTGGTACTGACAGACCAAAGATGATATTTGTAGTGCCACTCTACAGACAGTGCATCCTATCAATATCAGTCTAATATCATGTCCTGCGACGTAAAGCAATAATTCAATCAAATCAATATCGTGTCAACAAGGTAATTTTCGCGAACATTTATGTCAGATCCCCAGGGACAGGATTTGATCTCAGGACCTTTGGCTCTGAAGTCCAAACATTCTACCACTGCGCTACCACCCGCCCCATGTTCATATGTAATGCTAGGAATATTGTGGGTTATGATACTGATTTTTCAAGATGGCTGCCATGGTAGACCGATTTTGAATGGAGGTGGTAACAAACATTAAAAATAGCATGCAATGTTTTATTATTTCTACTTGCCAAGATTGAGTCTTCATCAAATTTATCCAATAGCATATTCTATTTCCTCCTAATGAGACATTGTTTTTAAAGATAAAATCACTGGTAGTCCAATAAAATAAATAGCGTAATAGAATTAGACTGCCATATAATTCTTATGGCAATCATACAATTTGCCAGATTAAAGCATGAAGAGATTTAGTATACCCATTAAATTTTCAAACTATAATCTTTTTATTTCCAGTAATGCTATTTAAAAATTATGTGAAAATCAACCACGTTTCCAGATTTAAATATGACAGACAATTAGACAGATTACAGCTTCAAAAGAGTTTTGATACGTGTACATAAAGAAATAGGTCTCTTGGGTCACATGAATTAAGTTATAATGTTATCAAACGTCAGGTTGCTAGGCTGATATTGTGTTCATGCAAGGTTGCTGTTTGTTCTCCCTGCTGATAACGTCTTAATCATGGACATTAAGGTATGCGATATGTAGTGATATAATTTATCAACTAATAGAGAGCAAATGTATGAAATGGCGTAACTCTAATAGCCTTGAATTAGCCACAGACTGCATCATTACCAAGGTTGAACCTCAGAGTTGCATCATTTTATACAGGAAATTCCAGGCCCCAATTTCTCAAAACAAACCAGTTTGGACACTTTTCAGCTGAGATTTCTCCCATTCACTCATTGCTGTAACTTGAGTCTGGGTTTGAGATTTTACTCAAGTTACAGCATTGAGTGGATGGGAGAAATCTCAGCTTAGCAAAATCTCAGAAACAATCGGAGCCAGGACTCGCCCGTACAAAACAGTATAGACTCCAAGGTAACGTTTATTCCAAGCATAGAATGCATCTACTATGATGGTGTAGCCTATGTCTAAGGTTAGAGTTTACAGCTACATTAAGACTCTGTATAGGGGATCCCAGGTCTAACGGCAACCGTTTAAACAAACCTGGTTTAGTTTTCTGTAACTATTGATTACAGAATGATTACATTTACATTAAATAATTATTGATTTAAAACATTACATATTGAGTTAATACTGTTATCCAAAGCATTCTTCAGTCTAGTAGAATCTCCAATTTCATGACCATTTAATGACATCAAAGAATGGACCATGATTACTTTCTCAATGTTGTATTTTCTTTCGTATTTCTTTTTTAAATCGCATAATAATCATCAAGCAATTTCTCATGTGATGTCGTCATGGCAATGGGAAGGTCCATAGTTACGGAGAGGATATGATGTCTGCTGGCATGTACACTTACCTCCTTAAAGATTTGCATCATGGGATAATCATGGTAATTAGGGGTAATTAACGGCAGTTATTGACATGGGACAGCAGAGTTATCGATAGAGCCAGAGAGACGAGTCAGTCAAGCCAACATCATTGATGGACATGCCTGCCAAGTCACACCTATGTATGGATCTTTGGGGCAGGAAGTGGGATATTGTTGCTGCATTGTGGGTAATCAGTACACAGATGTATTGACAGGTCGTAAGGACGTCAGGACCGTAATCTCATACTTGTTATGTGCTTCATCACTCCGAGTCGGCCAAACAGAGGGAACGCTCGTAAGATCCATTGGTCCAAACCATTGCTCTGGATCAGTTAGGACACAAAGAAGAACTTCAAAGAACTTGAGTAATAAATTAGTGCATAAACGTTTAGCTTTGTGCAAGAACCCTTGGGTTTGGGATCAGAGGTGGTTTTCAGTCTCTAATGCCTTGTAGTTAATGTGTCAAGCGATGACAGAAAAGCAATGTCAGTAGAATAAGCTGGTCTGAAATCCTCCAACAGGATACACTGGAAACTAATTTTAATGCAGTGTTCTGGCATCCAATGAGGTCATGATCACATCTTGGACATTCTCAACCCTCTCAGGAGTATACACATCCAGATGCCAACAGTGGCGCTATGAGTGTCGCCCACTGAAGAATAGATTTCATGCTCAAGCTGAAACTTTATGGGGATTCAGTGCTGTAGCTTTACTATTTTAGCATAGGTGGGGCAGTTGAATGAAAATTACCAAGTTATGTTGTGATTTATACGAGAAATAATATTGTGGGATAAAATGACTTGGGACAGCTGCCCCACCTGCTGCCCCATGGCTAGCTTCAACCCTGGGTTTAGTAAGTAACAATTGTACTCGGATAAACTTCATGACCTTTTAGCCAGGCATCTTGTATAACCTTCAAATTATATCAATTACCATATTATAATGTTAATAAAACCTACTGGTAATCTATTCATGATATTACATTATATAGGAATCTAGACTTCATTGGACTACAGTCGACCCCCGTTTATCCGGACTTCAGATAACCGGTTCCCTTGCTATCCGGACGGTTTTTACCAGCAACCAATATTTTCCTA
>JAULBP010123642.1:0-17097 GCA_032355345.1 Lepetodrilus pustulosus | reverse complement strand
GACGATATGTTATGATGATGTAAGAATGACGATATGTTATGATGATGATGTAAGAATGACGATATGTTATGATGATGATGTAAGAATGACAATGTTATGATGATGATGTAAGAATGACGATATGTTATGATGATGATGTCAGAATGAAGAATGACGATATGTTATGATGATGATGTAAGAATGACGATATGTTATGATGATGATGTAAGAATGATGATATGTTATGATGATGATGTAAGAATGGTAGAGGACCAGGAGTGTACATGCAGACTTACATCTCTCCCTCTGCTCTATCTTAAGGGTGAGGTACAGTGTCCTGATGGGGAAGTACACGGCCTGGGGGTACATCCTGCCCACCTGACTCAGCAGGTTCATGATCAGCCGGCCCTCGCTACGTACCAGACACGTCAACAGCTGAGGGATCCTGTACAACAGAATGTCACACTAGGTCAGGCTCCCATCACACGGAACAATCGTAGAGCTACGGGAGTCATAACTCTGTACAATAGAATGTCACACTAGGTCAGGCTCCCATCCCACGGAACAATCGTAGAGCTACGAGAGTCATAACTCTGTACATGTAAAGCAGAATGATCACTAGTAACTGCAACCAGATGCCACACGGCTGACAGACAGACAGACAGACAGATATGGTAGCAGCATGTATTCCACTCACCAAGGCAGCCACTGAATCGGAGGAACCCCGTTACAGTACTTGTCCACAGCTGTAGCCAGAGTCAACTTGTCGTCGTCGTACGTCAGCAGCCACAGCACCTTGGCAAGGTATTTCCTCGACTTGCCCTCGTTCTGATGTCGACACGCGTGCAAGTAGCAGGTGATTGCATACTCGCCGTGTTGGATTTGTCTGTAAGCCACCAAAACCAAGAATCAGTAAAGGGTGATGAACTAGCCTGAATATCAAGGGAATAAATATCTGGGAATAAATCAAATTCACGCCATTATTAATAACAAAGTGTACTCCATGATTTAAGATTCTACTATAACACAAGCTTAAATGAAAGCCAGAGCCACGTTCAGTCAACAATACATCAATATGTATAAGTACTTTATGTAGTGTATGCTGTTGCCTATGTATTGTCAGCTGAATGCAGCCCTGGTGAGCATGGCAGAAATTAAGGAGAACCGATTCTGCTAGCAGTGCCAGGATTATGCTAAGCGTTGTTCCAGCTAGAAGTGTGTGACTCACTTGTCCCGGGTGAAGACAGTCTCCAGGTAGTCCCCCCATAGGGCCCAGGCCTTCACCAGCGTGTCGTGCATCTGTACCGCGGCCGAGAACGACTTGTTGGCCTCGTCGGATCTGTTGATCTGAGCCAGGAACATTCCCTTCAGCGCGTAGAACTCTGCCGTCATCTCCTTGGTGAAGTACTTCAGGTTGGTGGACTCGATCACCTCCAGACCCTGTCATGACAACATGATGATACATTACATGTACACACAAGAATCTCTCGGCCAATGACGGACAAATCTGACCCAGTACTAAAATCATACGGAAACAGATATTGACAAAATGTATGTTGAAAATAATCAAATTTGAAAAAAAACCACCATATCAATGATCAATTTGCTGTAAATCTAAATGAGTGAGAGTGATTATGGAGTTTAACGTCGCTGCGGGAATCTTTCACCCATTTGCAACGAGTAAATCTAAGCAATCTGTAGCAATCGGCTTGGGGAGATCAAGGTGGCACAAGTTATGGAACAAGGAAATTGTAGGCATTTATTGCTTATTCTAGAAACAGAATTTGATTCCTTGCTACTAATTAACAAAGTATTATTATTACTACATCATGTAATGTTACAGATCAATACCTCTGTGAGTTCATTCTTGCCCATGACCCCTGACATCTGGAGGTAACACTTGACCTGCTGTCTGATCTTCTGGAAGCAGTCCACTATGGGCACACTGGGAATTGTGTGGATCCTAAGCAACAACATTAACAGATTACAATAGAACGGTATATGTCTCAAATTGCTGCCAACAGATATGAAAATAACGCAGGAAATTTGTGGACATTACTTTGTAATCAACAACGGGTTTACCTGCTCAGTGAATCCAAAGAAACTCCAGTAAGGTTGTGTTTCCGTGCAATTTTCCCAAAGTGGATGATGGCTTGAGCCGATGCATGCACACCCAACATGGAATGGTTGTTTTGCTGGAAGAAAATGTTATGCTTAGATGCTGTTTGTAGATAAAAGATGCATACGAAAACCAAAGAACAATTAAACATGAGTGGCATTATCATAATAATCCACGAGTGGAGACGGCAGACATCCACGTGTACTCACAGGGTCAGTGGCGGCGTGCGTCTCGTAGTGGTTCACAATAAACTGGTAGTGGTGCTGTCTCCATGTGAAGATGTCACTCCAGTGAGAGAGGTCATCAGATATCATAGGCAGGCGGTTTCTGTAAGCAAGGTGTATTCATCTTAGACAAATGTCACTGCTAATGTAATAGCAATAATTCGTGTGTTTCAGGAATGCAATGCATAGTTTGCAGGTATCAATGAGGTTGTAGGCACTGAGAGAATGCATAGCAAGGCTGTAGGCATACAGAGAATGCATAGCAATGCTGTAGGGAAGGAGAGAATGGATAGCAAGGCTGTAGGCATGGAGAGAACCAATAGCAAGGTTGTAGGTAAGGAGAACAGATAGCAAGGTTGTAGGCACGGACAGAGAGGTGATGCTGAGTGTAGGCACCTCCAGGTCTTGACGATGGCCTTCATGTCGTGAACAGAGGAGCTGCGCGTGATGTTCCCTGGCTGCAGTCCCTGGTTGATCTGAGCAGCCTCCTGCAGCTCCATGATCTGCTGGGCAGCCTGAATTATAGAAACAGCAGTGAAACTATACATCCCTCTTACAGTATGCGAGTATCCTCAATAACAACATCAGTTCACATACTTTTTAAACAAGAGTATTGAGAGTAAATAGGAATAGTATATTTGAATAGTTTGATTTCATTTGATGACAAGGTTAAATCTGCTTTCAATATCATATGGATATGGACAGGAAAGTTGTACCAGGGTTTGAAGGAATATATACTAACCTGCAGCAAGGGCACGTGGATGTGCGACACAATACTGGGCAGTCTCCTCCACTCCTTGATAGCCAGGTTACTGGCCACCTCCACCAGGCGCTCGATCTGTACAGAACCCCGCATTAGTGAGATGCAGCAATACTGGCAACTACACTCAACAAACAACAGTCTTCAGAAGCTTCAATCGTACACAAAGTGGACTCAGCCGGGCTACTCACCATGACCATGTTGAGGTGGTGGTCGTCAGGGTGACAGATGGCGATGTATCCGCGGTACAGGTTCACTCTCCACGCCAGCTCCTTGGGGCAGCTCATCTCCACCTGAGCGACACAGAACATAGCCAGGCACTGAAGGCTGGAAGTCTTACTATGATATCCATGTTCTTTGTTACGACACTCTACAGAGTTAATGAGGCCGACTGTCAACACGACACTTACCTGAGCCAGTGAGTCCTTCATAAGCGCCCAGTTAGGAACCCTCCAGGCACTCTCCAGCACCAAGTAGGGGTTGGTGTTGCCCTTGGAGTTGGCATAGTCCAGGAGAAGATCCCACTGATTCAGCTCCTTCGAGCACCTGGCAAATACAGAGACAAGTATTGTACAAATCTACCAGACATTGGAAGGAGCTCCGAGCTGGCCGATGCATCTGGACTGAGATGAACAGGATGCAGTTCGACTGACCTGGATATAGACGGATATCTCACCTGATCCAGTGGTCCTCCCACAGCCGGTACTCGGGCAGCACAGTTGGAGAGGCCGGACCCGAGTTGTGATCCTGACGAGCCTTGGTTAGAGCCTGGCAACAGACATCAGCATAGCTTGTTATGTGGTGCAGGCGCAATGGATATACTAGTATGATCTTAGCATTACGAGGGTGGTAGCACTTTGATCGTTGAGTGGAATGCCTAACATTGTTCTATTGCTTGCTGCGTGGATATCAGCGATCTTAAGAAAAGGTACGACAATGATCACTGGTATGATGAAAAGGAAACAGTTCAAACTCACAACTTCAAAGGCGTTCTGAGCCTGCTCAAAGAAGCCATGTTGTTCGTATGCTATGGCAGTGTTGGTCTCCGTGTATTTGGCTCTCTTCAGCCACAGTCCGGCCCACATTCCCTCCTCCTTCAGTAGCGAGTACAGGTCACACAGGGCATCCAGCGTCTCCTGCAACAGATCGCAGGTACAAAGGTCATTCACAAGCAATACAATCAGTAAACATTTAAAAGCTATTTACGAAGTCACCTGCAAAAACTTCGAACAAATCAGGTATTTTCAGCAGAAAACAAGCACGAGCTGCAAACCACATCTAGGTCAAATAAATTAACTTCATGCCTGACAAATGTAATTTTCTTCTGGAAAACAAAAATCCCCTGCAAATCAAAGGGAAACCTCACACATTATACTTATTAATGTATATTTTTTCATTAGGACAAGGATGACTTTAATAAATGTGTGAAATTATGCCGACATGTTGGAAAGTGTGATGGTACCTGGTGGGGCGAGGTGACGGGCTCGAACTCGTACTCACTGCCGGCTCGCTTAGCAGGAGCCGAGGAGCTGTTCTCGAAGGCCATCTGTTCCAGCAGCAGACTGACGCGGTGCCACAGGTTGTGAGTGCGGCCCAGGTACTGCAGTGACAACATACATCATAGACTGCAGTGACAACATACATCATAGACTGCAGTGACAACATACATCATAGACTGCATCATAGGTCATAAATAGTGCACAACATCACTTTAGAATTCATTATAAATTTGCTTGGAAAATTGGACATCTTTTCATACTTGCTATGCTGTACAATGAGATTGCCACCCACCTTGAGCACACACGGCCTGATGGAGATGGTGGGTACACACAGCGACAGTCCTTCCAGGAAACAGTGGACGGCACTGGGCTGGCAGTCCTTCTGTATCACGTGACTACCACTGCACAGGAACGGCACTAGCTCCGCACCCAACAACTGTAACATGATTGACGGAGATGATCACGATTACCTAGCCGGATACTTAGCCGGTTGTAACTTACATTACCACTCCATGATAAACAAAACACTTGCAATGTATTCTTTGAAAATATTTCCTGGAACATTTGTAAGAGGTGAAGCCTGGATTTGGTTTACATACCTGCTGTTGTTTTTCTGAGAGTATTTTCCAGATGCGCGGGAAGAGGTCGAGCCAGGTCATGTGAGACAATTCTGTGTTACTGTGAGCCAGCTGTGCCAGAGACTGGAGGTACTGAACAGTCTGCAACACATAGAACACATAGAACTATCACAACACTTGGGACTATCACAACACTGGATGCTTACTCCTAACCGTGCTAACACGCACAACACATGGAACTATGTCACAACATCATATATTCTAATAATAACAAACTAGCTGAGGTTTTTTTTTCTATTACTGACAGAGTGTGGTTTAGGTTACCTTGACCTCCCTGCAGGTCTCAAGGAACTTGGATTCTCTCTGGATGAGGGTCTGCAGACTCTGTTTAGGATCTTGAAGGTCTCTCTTGGGCGTGTCCTTAGTCAGAGCCTCGTCAGAGGATACACCAGACAGTTCCATGTCGATGTCATCCTGAAACACACCCACACACCGGTATCAATTATGAACACTAACAAGAAGAGCGTCATATAAAAAAGGTGGCTACACCCTGGATCAGAGATCAAGAAACTTTTTGTATATTTCATGCTCAAGCTCAAATTTCATATTGGGATTTATGAACACAACATAACCGTGGGACCAAGATTACAATATTGATGATGAAATGTTGGTGAAAGCATCGAGTGCAAGTTGGGTGGCAGAGTTACCTCATCTTTGTTAGAGTCGATGGATTCCACGTCCATGGGCTCCTCCTTCATCTTGCTGACGATGGCGAAGGTGGCGCGGTCGTGGCTGTCCGCGAGGTTGACTACAGAGCAGGCCGAGGGCAGGAGGTTCATCGGGGACGAGCTGTTGATGGTCATCCCGTTGACTGCCACCGACAGTAGCAGCTGGAACGAAGGAGACGACGACGGTCACACCCATGTCATGTAAACTCTTGTATACGCTATGAACTATACATCGATTGATTCACCGACTTGTTGTTTGGCATCATTGCAGAAATCGTTCATCCAAACATGGCAAGAATTTATGAAAAAGAGTAAGCCTGGAAGGTTTCGTTATTTTTCGTGTTGTGGTAAGAGAAATAAGGCAGTTGTAAAGTCAAAGGTACAGTATATTCATATGCAATATCATGATATACATGTTGAAATTAACACTGCTGACAAGACAAGGAAGAGCTCACACCTCTATGCACTGTTTGATCCAGAAGTGAGATCCCATAGCCTCCCAGTTCTGGGAGCAGGTGATGTACAGCAGACGGTCAAACACTCGCCGTGTGACACTGTTCTCAAACACCTGGAACAGACAGCATTTACCAGCGTTAGTCAACTGCACCACAGTCACAAGCTCAGCATGGATAACAACACTAAGATGTCATTACATAAAGTCATGAAGAAAGGCAATAGTATGACCATAATCAAGAGTATTCCAATGTAATGCTGAAAACATATACATACTGCATGAAAGTTACGCCAAGATATACAAGCCACAACTCCTGATAGTGATTCTCTA
The DNA here is from genome assembly GCA_032355345.1 of Lepetodrilus pustulosus. NCBI lineage: Eukaryota > Metazoa > Mollusca > Gastropoda > Lepetellida > Lepetodrilidae > Lepetodrilus > Lepetodrilus pustulosus. The sequence continues at coordinate 10,426 of JAULBP010123642.1, read as the reverse complement.
TTGGTTGCATATATTGCTTGACTGTGGGGACTTTGCAACTCGGCGTGCCCTATTCTTCTCCTAATCTCAAACATTTATTTACCCAGGTTCCTAGGCACCTTATTTTGTCCTTTTTAAAGGAAATTCAACTTTACGGAAAGTTTTTTACTCAATGTCTTGGCATTATTTTCTTCCTTAAATCTAATTAGTAACTGAATTAACCCTCTCCCTGCTGGATTAGACGCAGACACTGCTCTTTAGAGCATCTCTGGTTGCCTACAGCAGGGTGAGGGTTAAATGAAATGTTAGTCGTCACCTATGGGTGAGATATTCCCGCTGCGACGAAAAGCACAAATTCATTCATTCATTGTATTAGTGGAATTGTTGAATAGATAATTGCTTAAATTGTATTTTTCTAAATGCTGAATGTTTCTGGTAATTATGATTAATCTGTAATGGTGAAAGTCTTTGTAAACTCACTTCTACAAACTTGTGTCTGATGGGAGCCTGGTTACAGCGGAGCCCGGCCAGAAAGGCAGGTTCCAGTTTGGACGTGAGCTCGCTGCCCTGAAGACTGTCGTCTCGGTAGATGTAGTTAACAAGGTCCAGGAATTGTGCGTTCAGCTCCTGGTCGTCTGGGAACCTCTTCTCAACGTTCTGCATCAGTTTCATCAACAAGATGGCCTTCTCCCGGATTATCGGAGATTGGTTGATAGCAATGGCCGTCTGTAAAACAATTTGTTGATAGATATAGGCATCTCCACGACCATGTTGAGTCCAATAATAATCCATAAGAAATTGTCATCTAGTGCATTTTTCTTTTTCTAATTGGGGTTTAGAGCCACATTCATGATTCATCAAGATAACACAGTAAATTTCAAGAAAAACTACCTCATTCAGATAAAACAGAAAACTAAGAGAAAGTCAGTCTATATATATTTTATTTATAATGACAATACAACACAGATTGCTTATAAAATAGTTTTTATTATGAAAGTTACCGCATTGGTATAAATGGCATTAATGTGAGTAATGCAAGTTGCTACATATAGCAAGAAGGTTCATATGAAAAACAATGTAATGTGGAACCAGGTATAATATGATAGTTTGGGCTGTGGGGAACTCTCTAGTAAAATATTTATGTACCGTAGTAGATGCGTCTACTACGCCCAAGCGTTGGGACTGGCTTAGCTATTACTAGACTTGCCAGTCTTTTGGGATGCTAAGCCAGCGTAAAATTGTAATTATCCGTAGTAGATGCGTCTACTACGCCCAAGCGTGGGACCGGTTTAGCCCTGAAGAATTGCGACAAAGTTTTTGGAAGGCTAAAACCGGCGACATGATGATGTTATGTACAACATGTCAGCGTTGATCATGCCCAAGCTGTTGGATCAGCTGCCTATAATGATGGGACCTGAGCACAGGTGTATAGGCAACTGACTGCACATAACACTATTAATATATTAATATTACATAGTTAAGGCTGATGGGGAAAATTGAAAGTCCCTATTGGACTTTAAAGGCCAAAATTGAAGATGGTTAGTATCATCTGAGAATTCCCCAAAGCCGGTATATATACATGTAGGTGCTACAATGCAAAAGGAAGTGTGCGCAGTAATACAAGAAGAAATAATGAATAAATGCCGGGAGAATTAAAAGCAACAACATAGGCAAGAGGGTAGTAGTCCCTTAAGTATATATATACATATATATATAGGTACACGCCTAGTCTCGTTCCAAGGTAATACAAGTGTTGCAAGGTAGTCCAACAAGCAAGTCAATCGTAGCAACGTTAGTCAATGTAGTCACACCAAGCTAGTCAACAGATTATAGTTAGGTCAGAGATTCATAGTTAGTTGGCTATCTAGTAGTAAGGTAGGGATGCCATACCTGCCGAGGTAGGAGCAAGACTAGGAAGTAGCAATGTCACATAGTTATATAATTACACAACACTCGCTCGTGAGCCGCAAGACTAGGAAGTAGCAATGTCAAGTAGTTATAGAATTACACGACACTCGCTCGTGAGCAGCAAGACTAGGAAGTAGCAATGTCACATAGTTATAGAATTACACAACTCGCTCGTGAGCAGCATGACTAGGAAGTAGCAATGTCACATAGTTATAGAATTACACAACACTCGCTCGTGAGCAGCATGACTAGGAAGTAGCAATGTCACATAGTTATAGAATTACACAACAAACTCGCTCGTGAGCAGCATGACTAGGAAGTAGCAAAGTCACATAGTTATAGAATTACACAAACACTCGCTCGTGAGCAGCATGACTAGGAAGTAGCAATATGTCACATAGTTATCGAAGTACACAACACTTGCTCGTGAGTGAAAGGTTAATACACCTAGGGTATGGAATGAGCGTCACAACATATACTATAGGTGTATGAGGCACAATAGCGTCTTAGTTTGACCAAGTTCTGTCAAATATGTGTACACCAAGCACGGGTAACATAACATGACTGCACGGCGCCGACAACTAGCATTATTGTGGCTAGTTAACACTGTCGGCATGAGCTAAAGGTACATAGCGACTCGGGTACAATAGGAGGAATGTCAAGTCCAGAGGCCGTCACAAGGATGCAGATCGGCGTCCGCTAGAGACACTACGGTACTACCGGGACAGGAGGCTTGGGTTCGGTCATGAAAGACTGGCCAGGTGCCGGTGAGCGCGCACTAGGGAAGGTACAGGAACCCTGATATAGCGCACGTAACAGTCAGACGACCACCTGCCCATGGTCTTGATAAGGTGGTCCGGGATGGCCGCGTGTGAGGCCGAAGTAGCGGCACCTATCCTGAAGGAGTGGCCATTGAACTGAGAGTGGTTGTACCCAAGATCAAACAGCGCCTGGTGTAGGAGAGATAAGAAGTCTTTGCGTGAAAGTGGTGATCCCCACTCGGTTGTGAACAGAGGGTCGGCGGCCTGGGCACCACGCGATGAGCGTGTGGCGAGGTAGGTTAGCATGTTCTTTACAGGGCAGCATGGACCGTCCACGGCACACAGCAACACTGTTGATCCTCTGTGAAAGGGGTCCGTCTTCGACGACCTCAGTAGAAGGCGCATGGAACACCTGTCGTTGGATGGTAGGACTGAGGAAATGGATAGGTGCAGCTGGGGGTCGTAGGAGTCACAGGTAAATTCCCCGCAGCGGAGAAACGCGAAGAAGGCAGCACAGCAAACCGCTTTCATGAGGCCGTTGGTGTAGTTAGAGAAGAAACCGCTATCGAAATGTCGGCAGAGTTTGGCGAGAATGTCGATGGTGATGGGCAGGCGCACGAGGCGACTGGGCGGGTTCATTCTCTTAAGAGCCGACATGATGCACTGGAGGCGGAGTGGATGTCCATCTTCCCATGGGTTTGGCTGGCCGTGGAGCAGGTAATTAAATCTAACACCATAGATGTAGAGCTTGATCGTGGCGAGACGAAGATGTAGTCTGGCGTGACAGTGCGCGACGAAAAGCAGGAGGGTCTGCTCGCTGATTGCCGGCAAGGGCCGAAGTCCACTGGCGAGCCTCGACATGGACATGAAGGTCAGGAAAGTTTGTAAACCAGTGTCGTAGGATGCACGTGTCTTGGGGGAAACAGCCTTGGTCCACAAGTACTTCAGGTCGTCGCCGGCGGAACTGTCAGCTGCGAAACCGGGAGACATCTGGTCGGCGTGGGCGACGCTTGGGGCGCGAGTCGTCGGAACTTGTCCATCTGAAACCGTGACAGAGCATCACCGATTAGATTTGTGCGACCTGGTACATGAGAAGCAAAAAACAGAAAGTTGTGGGTGGCTGCCGTGAGCACCAACTTTCGTAGGAGGGACATGATAAATGAGGACTTGGACCTAGTTTTGTTGAGGATAGCAACAGTAGTAGTATTGTCGCAAGCGAAATGGATAGTTTTAGTAGACCACAGGTGACCCCAGATGACTGCCGCCATTACTATGGGATATAACTCAAGCAGTGCTATTGACATGTCCGCACTGGCAACATCGAGGAAATCTGCCGGCCATCGCTCTGCGAACCACAGGCCCTGGAAGTATGCACCATGTCCGATAGAAGCAGCCGCGTCCGTGAAGAGTTGAAAGTCATGAGCCCTAATCGCGTCTTCGAGGAAGAATGACTTGCCGTTCCAGTGTTGCAGGAAAGAAAACCACATACGGAAGTCCAGTCTGCATTCGCTGGTGATAGTCACGTGATAGTGCAGTTCGGACACTGAGTGTGCCAGACGGAGTAGATAACCGACGAAGGCCCTCCCGGGGCGAATTACTTGCATGGCGAAGTTCAAGTGGCCCAGAATTTGGAGCAAATGACGTTTAGTCACGGTACGCTTGGCTTGGATTGTATCTATCATATCCACGATCCTGTCTATTTTGTCTTGGGGTAGACGAGCTTCCATGAGCTGTGAATCGAGTGTAATCCCCAGGAACTCGAGACAAGTAGTTGGTCCAACGGTTTTACTGGCCGATAGGGGTATCCGTAGCAGGTGGAACATCTGTACGAGTTTCCTCATTGCTGCTGGACCGTCGGAGGTAGAACTATCAATGGTGAGGAAGTCGTCGAGGAGATGGAGGATGTGATGGATGTTGTAATAGTTAGTAGCGATCCAACACAGAGCAAGCGCGAGTCTGTCAAAGATATGTGGGCTGGAACGGCTACCGAAAACTAGTCTGGTATAGTAGTAATAGGAACCGTCCCACTGAACGCCGTGGAGATGCCATACGCTGGGATGAAGGGGGATCTGTTTAAAGGCATCTTGTATGTCCGTCTTGCACATAATGGCGCCAGGTCCCAGGGACTTGAGGACGGTGATAGCGTCGTCTATTCTCACATAGGTAAGAGAATATTCGGTCTTGTCGATCAGGGAGTTGAGACTGGGAGTGTCAGAGTTATGGGGTGAAGAATGGTCGGTAATAAGGCGTTTCTTCAAAGAGTATTTGCGCACTGCTAGTCCGATGGGGCTCACTCTATGAACGGGAAATGGCGATAACTGAAACGGACCAATCAGGTATCCGTTGTCCAGTTCCTTCTGGAGCAGTTGAGTAACCGTTGAAGGATCGGCACGTGCAGAGAGCAGGTTACGACACTCTTTGCTGGTGGTTGGTGGATTGGTGATGCCGGTTAGGAACCCGTGGGTAAGGCCTGTGAGAAGGGAATCGACAAACGTCCTGTCGTGGTGGGTGGCTAACTGTCCGGAGAGCATGGCAACATCGATGGGACTTGGCGTGGCTTGAAGGGTGTGGGGCAGTCACTTCCGGTGCTTCCTAAAATCGCCGAACTTTTCCGAGCGCTTGGTGACGCGGTCGTCACGACGGAGGTTATCGGGGTTGTGCCAGCATCGAAGGAAGGGGTGTGGCTTGCTGCAACCGGAACAGAGATGGCGGTAACGGCAGTTGGTACGGGTGCATTTGTCTGCGTTGAAGTCATTGCAACGCAGTGATCCCTGGAAGATGTTGTTGGGGCGGCTTAGGGAATCGCGAACATGTTGCTGGGAGTTGAGCGACTGGCGGGGTGGTGTAGAGCTGGCATTGGTGACGAGCGAGCAGAATGTAGACTCATGGCCGATGTTTCCGCAAAGCTGGCAAGCCTGGACGCGCTGGCCGGTGAAAGTTGTACGATAGAGATCGTCGTCGAGAACTCCCCAGTTGATTTTGTAATTGTACTGTTCGATGAGAGCTGCCGACTTGGCGGAAAACTTTTGGTGGTACTGGTAAAAGAGGTTGGCGGGGTAGTTGGTGTGCATGTCTAGGATCAGACGATAGTATCTGCCGAGCTCGGTTTCGCGTTGGGGCCAGCGGAGACACATGATATCTTTATATCGCATGAAAGCCTTAGAAAAATTGTCCAGGGAAAGAGGCGCGAGTAACCTGGGGTCTGAAGTGGTCTTAAGCTGAAGCTGCACATCGCCCATGTTGAAGGTCTGCGATTGGGTGGATATTTCGTCGGGAATAATTAAATGAGCCAGATTGACATTTTTCCCATCCCAAATTTGGCGTTTCAAAGAGGCCGAAATAGTATCAATGGACTGCAGGGCAGAATTGGCCGGGGTTGATAAAAGTGCAGACGGTGAGTTACCTGCACGGTGGAAGGGATCGTCCGTTGAAAAGCTAGCGGTTGCCAGAGAGTGTGCGGAGTTGGAAACTGGGACGTTGCTGGCTGGGGTGTTGATCGTTGGAACTGTTGATGTTGACTGAACAGCAGATGCCAGGTTGGCGACGGTCCTGGTAAGGTCGGTAACCATCTCAAACAGCTGAGTGGTGGAGATGGAGTCGGCTGTGGAAGACGATGTTGCAGAAGTGTTGGATGTCCGGAGTGCTAAATTATCGTTGAAAAAGGTTTGATATTGTTTGCGCGTCAAGCCGGGTGTAGGTCGAACGCCGATGGTGTCAACTATGTACTCGCAAATTCTGTCAGTTTTCCAACCCCGGGGAAAAGTCGAGTAAAGACGAGTATCTGAGACGGAGGAAGGTGTGGTGGAAACGTAACGTCGTCTAGCCTGAGCGGAAGTGGAAGCGGAAAGAGAAGGCGTCGGAACATCTAGGTTTGCATCGTCCGAACTGGAGCTGTCATGGCGGACGGGCATGGGAATTGTAGATCGCCGACGGAGCGTCGAAGCACGACGCGAGCGCGAAGCCATGGCGTAGGTTAAAATAAGGCATACGAAAACGTAGCAGGAACAGCGCAGAACCATACGTGAAAGTTCAAGTGAAAACAGACGAAGAAAAAAGGTTCCGATATATGCTAATACGAAATTCAGTTGTTCTGGCGGACCTCGCTGGAAAGCAGTTGTTTACAGACAAAGGAATATGAAGAGTGCTAGTGCGCATGCGCATGTCCAGGGCGGTAACTCTAGTATGACTAGTAGAAAGACGGCCGAGATATTGACGATGAAAACGGCAAAATTGAAAATGAGATTAAAACTAAATTGCCCGAAGACGAAGCGGAAGGTTATGAATTATTTGCCATGATAGATTTAGCATTGGGGAAATGGCCTGGGCTATCGGGCCAGGAATTTAGATTGGTAGGTAGCAGTTTCCTTGTCATTATAAACAGGCTCAATGTGCATTGTGCCTATACTTATCAACATTGTCTATTGTGTGCGTAATGTGCATGTGATAATTTTGTGATACTATAGTGAGATATGAAAATTATTTACATTTATTATTCAATTTCAATTTTTTTGTTTTGTGTCATGTTATTCTTTCCGTAATTGAATCAGTCAGGCATGCATGCATACCTTTAAAATCTACTGGCCTAATTCATTCTTAATGAGCAGTGATGGCTGGAAATTAGGCGCTAAAACCACTGTTATTATAAGTGTACAAATATATAATATACAAGTTTCTGCTAGCCCTTGGGATACCTTCAACATTGAAAAATCCATAAACCACGGATCCAAATAACTATGACCTCACTCTACATTGAGATATATAATGTCAACAATGTTATTTCCTTTCCAGATCATCAATTCCAAAAAGACTTACTACTTATCAGCGAACTCTATAGCGGAACTCGACAGATGGATAAGATGTGAGTCAAACCCTGTACAGTTATCTCCCCTGTCCTGGGTCTTGTACTTGAAGACATCCAGGTTTTTGCAACCATTAAAATATCACTACAAAGTCACTCGCAGCCTATTTGCAAAAGGCAGCAACATTTATTTAATATATTTTTATTTAAAATGAATACAACAACATCATTTATTTTAAATATGTTTAGTATGATTTAAAATGAAAAAAATAAAAATAATAAATAAATGTGTATGTAGACAAATCAAATTGACATACTTTCAGGTAAAATATGTTTAAGAAATATGTAATAAAAAGAATGTGATTTTATCCTGTTTAAAACAAAACAAAATATATATTTATAATATTAAAATTGATTACCGGTAGTAATGTTCTGCTCACTCCATCACATGCTCCCTCACTCACTCACTCCCTCACTCACTCACTCACTCTGACAGCTGACTTTCTCTTCCAGTACTGAACAGAGTGATACGCAGACAGGCTGCTAGTTATCTACTGGACAATGTCAAGGCCAAGGCCGTGGTGACAGGCTGGATTACCAAGGTGCGTTGTTGTGCCAAAAGTCATAATATCGGAACTGACCAGGCCCCGAGACAATAACTCATACTCACACATGCACACACACACATGCACACACACACACACACACACACACACACACACACCAGGATTACGAAACATTTTTGACGATGCTAATGCTCAACTCAAGGTTTTGTTCACAAATCCCCATATACAATTTGAGTTTGAGCATGAAATCATCCTCAAAATATTTCTTAATCTCGTGGCATGGCCTCAACATTAAGAAACTCTTTCTTAGTATGATGTCATGCTCAACACATCCTTCCATTCATTGTGACAAGCTGTGATATGAGTGAAAAAGTCTTGAAAGGAGTTCTAAACTGCTATTCAAACAAACAAAAAATTCCAGCATGCAGATGTGTTCGAAATACAGTGTAGAACATTTACCTACTGTCTAGATAGTACATAAAATCTCATGACAACGGTAGTATTTGAAGAGAAGGTTGCTATCTTGTACTTACCTTCAGTTCAGTGTGTATCTGTTTGTATTTCAGGTGAAGAACGGTACGACTAGAAGATGTTGGTGCGTCCTCCTCAGCCGCTACTTTCTGTACTACAAGATGCCATCAGACAAAGTATGTAGGACGTTATTCCAGGCAACACTTTACAGGCATGGACATTTTCTGTGGATCCGCTGATTTATTTATCCAGGGGTCACAGGGCTCTACAGTAACGTTTTGAGGCACCTGTCCCTGTGCCCTGTCGGACATGTAACTGTAGGTAAAAAGGCTTGTTAATCTGGACCAATTCATATGTCCACCTGTGGATCATACCTGTTCCGGACAGGCGGACAATCCTTACTGTCCAGCCCGGGATCGCTTTATTTGTCCTGGACTTGGCCTGTCCTGCCTGCAGCCCGCAAACTCTGGGATTATTATTCAGCTGAAATAACTACTGTCTGTTGCCATGCCTAACGTTTACATCTTAGTATGAAATTGAGGAAATTATGTAAATTGTTTTTAATATTTTCTTTACAACTTTACAAGTTTGTTTCCTAGGAAGTAGGTGATATTCAACAGGGGTGATATGGTTTTTCTTTGCAAGTTTGGGAATGTTGGGAAATCATTAACATTTGTACATTGCTTTCATAGGCGATATAAGCAGAACAATGAGGGTAACTTTTCTTTGCTACTTTAGGAATGTGAGAAAATAAAATTATTCTTATGTTACTTTTTTTTTAATGACTTTTCTTTACAAAATGGTATTTGAAGAAATAATTTTATGATAATGTTATTTATTTATTTTTTTAACTTATTATTTTCTTTACATCTTGTAGACGCCAATCGGCCAGATTCACTTGCGGGATGCACGGCTGGAAGAAATCGACGGCACGTGCGATTCTGACGACGAATCCGACGTCGCTTGTCCATCGCGTCACATCATAGCTGTGTGGCCGCAGTGTCAGGGACCAACTTACCTCGTGATACCGACCAAACAGGAGAAGGTGAGAACTATAGTGTGAAGCTAAACTGACAATGATAAAACGTTTGGACATCGGAACAAAAAGTCCCGGGTTCAAATCCCATTCCGGCAGCCTGGCATCAATGTTTACGAAAGTTGACATTCTGATGTGTATGTGATAGGATGTTCTGTCTGTACCGTGACAATGCAGTTGTCATCCTTGGTCTTGTCAGTATCAACCAGTGCTTGCAGGTTTATTGCCACATTCAGTGCTACAGATGTGGGTTTTCTCCTGCCCTAAACTTACAAGCTGTGATATAAGTGAAAGAATCTGGAAAGCGGCTCTAATCACCAATTCTATAAAAACAAATATAATTAGAAACAACCTGACACAAGTACTCAGACTGGTTGTCATCGTATCTAGTGAAAATGGACCATTTTTTTAGGTTACTCCGATTGTAGAATATTTCGACTAACGGTTGATTTTCAATACAGGACTCGTGGTTGTATTTCGACTAACGGTTGATGTTCAATACAGGACTCGTGGTTGTACCACCTGACGATCGCGACGGGAGGCGGCGCTGGCACTGTGGGAACAGATTTCGAACAACTCGTGTCAAAGTTGATGGAGGTTAACGGAGACACAAGTGAGTGACAGGAAAATAAATCCTTGATAAATGCTGATGGTAAATATTGAAATGCAGGTCCCATAGAATGGTTATCGTTCTATGAGTGTCATAACTCTCTGTATAGCAAGATGCTAACTCTGGTTCTACGAGTGTCGTAACTCTCTGTATAGCAAGACACTAACTCTGGTTCTACGAGTGTCGTAACTCTCTGTATAGCAAGATGCTAACTCTGGTTCTACGAGTGTCGTAACTCTCTGTATAGCAAGACACTAACTCTTGTTCTACGAGTGTCGTAACTCTCTGTATAGCAAG
>JAULBP010123641.1:0-29817 GCA_032355345.1 Lepetodrilus pustulosus | reverse complement strand
GGATCCACATCTGACCCAGCCTTATATCCGAATCCGCTCTGTATTGAACAGCCTTATATCGAGGGGACACTGTAGTAGAAACAATGTTGGATTCGTTGTACTGTAGATAGATGTTGTGTTGGCAGTTTATTAGATACAATGTTGTATTGGTTCTATGGTAGACATTGTTGTTACAAGGAATACTAGATACAATGTTGTATTGGTGGCATGCTAGACACAACACTATTGGTGGTTTTCTAGACACAATGTTGTATATTAGTAGATTATTAGATACAATGTTGTATTGGTGGTATGCTAGAGTACAATGTTGTATATTAGTAGATTATTAGATACAATGTTGTATTGGTGGTATGCTAGATACAATGTTGTATATTAGTAGTTTATTAGACACAATGTTGTATTGGTGGTATGGTGGACACAATGTTGTACTGGTGTTATCTGTTGTACTGGGAGATATACAGGTTATATCATGGCACCCAGATGGCAGCAATGGCTCACCATTCCTGCAGCTCTCAGTGCTAATGAAAACCTTGGCTTTTTTTCTGCAAGAAGTCATGCTGTGGTGTTAGAACCCAGAGTCAGGAAGTAAAACGTGGCGCGGGAAACTACCGTACCTGTTAGTGTTACTGCAGCAGACATCAACTGACAGACTTTATTGCAGTTTTGTCTTTTTCTGAATGACGAGTATTTTCGCAGTGCACAGTGATCTACATCCGACTTTGAAGATCTACGTTTATCTGAACCAGATGTTAGATAGGTCAAACCTTCATGGCACTCGTATATTTTGTTTATTATTTTAAATCCACACATGCTCAACATTGACATATGCATGTCATAAATGCAAAGTTGATTATTTGATAGAGGATTTGAACTTACTTGTCTTTAATTCAATTTCGACTGTGAAACATACTTATATTTAGAATTATCGGCATATTCTCAGACAGACAGATATTCCTGATAAATTATTTAATAAGTACGTTCATTATATGAAAAAAAATTGAATTATTTTAAGTGGATCAGGCCAATAAACTAACGAACACACACTGATAAGTCATCGCCAAAAAATAACATTTTATGAAATTAGCCACGTTTTTATATCTTTCCCAGAGGCATCTGGCTTCCATACAAGATCTCCCATAGACTCCCATATCTAGTGAGCTTTCCTATCTTGGCAGTGGGTTGCCAATGGTTGCCAAACTTCCTGACTTTTATTATCCCAGTGTGACGTCGTTGAGAGACCAACGATCAAAATATCATCATTTGAATCTTTCCAGTATCCTTGTTGGCAGACAGTGGGAGACAGTAGACAGTTGTAGACAGTGCAGACAGTGGGGAGGTAGACAAGACGCAGGGGAAACAGTAGATATTAATACAGTAGATGTTTGAGCAGTAGACAGCAATACAGTAGACATTGGTAGACAGTAGACATGCATAACAGTAGACATCAAATGGAAGACATGCAGAGACTAGACAGTGTTTAACAGTAGACAAAAAGCAGAAAGCATTTAATAATAACAAGTTGTTTTTTATTTGTTTATACATTTAATAATGACAAGTAGTTTTTATTTGTTTATAATAATAATAATACTAATAATACTAATACTAATAATAACAATAATAACAACAACAATAATAATAATAATAATAATAATTGATAATATTTGATAGAAATAAAAATATGTCATAATAATAATAACAATTGACATATATAATATGCCAAAACCAAACTTGAAATTCTACACTAATACCCCAATCAATGAATCACTGTACACTCAGGTTCCCTCTCAACTCCCTGTGGAGTATACAACCATCACAGACAAACAATAGTGCATTTTTCTCAGACCAGCGCTACACTAATTTCCCCCTAGATATCGGCTACTTTACAGAAGCTTGTTTTCAGTCTGACTAACTGACTGACATTCCTGCGAGTTGTCTGGTGTACTACTCCGTTCGACATCGGTACTAGATGCTGGGTCAATGTGTAATCACCATGTACACGACGTCTATGTCCCTCAGGTATTATCAGATTTCAGTCTAAGTTAATTAGCCATACATGAGTACCAAAATAGTACTTGCTTGTAGCGTTTTTCGAAATTACTTTTTTTTTTTAAATTTATTTTTCATTTTTACCCATTTCAGCAATGTTGTAGACCCAAATACAAGTATCATTTATATTATGTTGTGGATATGATTATTGTCTATTGGATACAATATGTAAAGATTAGGTATTGTTATATGTACATGTACTTGATAATATAGACAGTCTACCTATTTTTTAAAGCTCCTCCTCATATTAGTGAATATTTCTCATAAGTAGAACATCTCCATCATCAAATACAATATTTATCATATCACTTATCCTTCATCGTATGTACATTTATCATATCAGATGCATTAGATAACGGCACATATTCTCCAGGCATAAGACATGCACGTCCGTCAGTCTGTGCATAAACAGAATCATTCTGGGACCGCTTAACCGTGTTCACGGGAACATGAGAAACAGCCATGTAAACACGATTCTGTTGACTGCAAATAGCGAGCCGAGATTTGGACGTAGAACTCCCGAACACATCCAGACGAAGCCGAGAGGTAAGTTTTCTTTGCCAGCAATAGCACCTGTCCATTGATTTCTGATGTGGTCGTGAAGCATCCAGGTGTGCGCTTTAAACATCCAGCATACATGAAGGCGTTAACAACCTCCGCCCAGGTAAAAAAGAAGAAAAAAAATCTATTGTCCATGGAAAACAGGTAAAATTAGTCGGATAATTCCGTCGGTAATTCGTGATAAGTGTTTCTTGTTTCCGTTTGTCGGTCATTACTTCCGAATGATGCGCCGACAATAAAGAGAGAAAGCTAGGGAAGCCCATAAGATAGGTTGTAAGCCTGGTAAAGCAACATACACCTTAGCCCTCAGGGTCAGCCACTCGGGCCATCAGTCAAACGTAAAGAATGGGGTATTCTTCATCGAAACTCGGCACTCGAGAAGAGAGGATATGTAGGAAAATAATAACAGGATTGAATTTATGAAATAACATCACCAACCAAGCTATTTTCTTTGCAAACATTTGATAATTGAATATGTATCTATCTTCAGATGGCGGGGGATGCTTGGATGGACATCAATGGATCGTCGCTGGGAGAATTCAATGACTTTCTGGGCTAGACTTGGTAATGGTTGTAAATGAGAGGTCAATATGAAATCGGGCCATTCAAGAAAAAGACCGATACAGAAAGGACTTGCTTTAGCCTTGAAACAGGACGCCAGTTCGCAAACCAACATATGGTCATCATATATCTGTATGCAAATTATGCCATAGGAAATGTCTCACAATTATTTATGACCTGTTGCAGAGCAAATGTGACATTTTACATGCCTTTGACATGAAATGTGTGACATTTTACAAGTAAAAAAGTGTCAAATATATAACACCTGTTAAATGAAACATGTCACACACTACACACCTGTTGTTATCTTTAAAGAATCACATAAGTGCAACAGCATAAATATGATTTTTAATCCATTTAAAACAAATTTAAACTACTATATTTATTATCACTTCATCATGTAGTATATAGCCAGCTATATGTCAGATGGATCAGCATTAACCCAACTTAAAATATTTCATAAAAGCTATTTTGGGATGGGATAAAAAAAACTAACGTAAATTTTAACGTTTCTCCAATGATCCTTCTAGTAGTCAGTCAACCCAATGACCCTTTCATGTACCCCAGGGATAACCGATACCCTGTACACCAGGGATAACCGATACCCTGAATACTGTCACCCTGATAATCCTACCCTGTCCACCAAGGCAAAACCGAGACCCCGAAGATTTGTCATCCTTTTAGCTGTGGGACATCGGACACCCTACAACATGCATGGCATCAGGTTTGGTTTAGTGTTTCTTTCCTGTGTGTGGGATCTGGTTCACGAGGGAATCCTGACCCACATGTATCCAGTGACTGGTAGGGATAGAAGACGGACACCCTGCAGAATGATTACACAACGACCTAAACCCTGTACCCATGAGATAACCAGAGCCCATAGTCCTATCGGGTACCAGAATAATGACCCACACATATCCAATGAACTGTACGGATTGCAGAAATCCTAGAGATTGGTGCCACAATGACCTAAACCCTGTACCCAAGAGATAGCCAGAGCCCATAGTGGGAACTGGTACCAGAATAATGACCCACACAAATCCAATGAACTATACGGATAGCAGAAACCCTAGGGATTGGTGCCACAATGACCTAAACCCTGTATCCTCAAGATACAAGATACCCAGAGCTCAAACTGATAGCGGATACCAGAATTTGGACCAACACAATCAGGATGGATAGCAGAATTTCCAGAAGGTTGGAACCTTCACAAGATCAGAACCTTCACAATCTCAGATACTTCACAAGCTCAGAACCTTCACAAGCTCAGAACCTTCATAAGACACCCTCATCTATAACAACGCATTCGACCAAACAACACCGAGCCTTTGTCACCGGGGCACAATGACACTACGTCTAACCACCCCTATCAGTCCGGCCAACAATGGTGCGGGGGTGGGTCCCCACATACACCGGGTCCCTCGGACAGGGAGGGGAATTAGGGGGATGAGGAGGGTCCCTGGTGTGCTCGGTGAATGGTAACAGGGGCCCCGAGACCCAGGGCCAAGGCTAGGGGACTGCAGTAGGATGTGAAGTGTGGTTGCCATTGTCGGGGTGAAATGATACCTGGTACATTAAAAACTGGGCACATTCAAAAGGATGAGACTATCGAGATTTTTATCTGTGGTCGTCCATGACCGACACAGAGGATAGAGAGATCAGCAGATGGTTCGTCATCATCTGTCTCTTGTCCATTGACATCCTAGATGTTTGCAGAAAAACACCCACTTTTCACAATGGTCCACGATTTGAAACTTCTCCGATACATCCTAATGACCAATGGAGAGGTGGAGGGTCCGTGAATAAAAACACCATATTCACAATGGACCAGGGTATCGTATCACAAAGCTCTCTTATCCACTAAGAAACCATAGTGCTCTCTTTGCAATGCATTAGTTATCGGCAAAGAGAGGGCTATGGTCTCTTAGTGTATAAGAGAGCTTTGTGAAACATCTTTGAGACATCCTAGAAATCCTAATAACATGACCAATCCTAATTCAGTATTTTCAGAGAAATATCCATGGAAAGTTGATGAATTCTGAACTTGATTAGGATACAGGTGTTACAGGTCATTGTATTTCATGTATCAGCAAAAATAAAATAGCCAAAAAAATACTGGGCATGCTGACATGTAGGTATATTTTGATGGCGATACAATTCAATATCGTGATTGTTGATGTTGACCTTGTACAAAATAAACCTTCAGAGGCATACAATACTGATATGTGAGTCACACTCTGGAAGGATTGCGGATATATTTATCCGTGTGAACTAATTACGAAAACACCATTAAACTAGAGGCCATGCCTACATGTTCTATGAGACTAGCTTCCGAATCGACTTCTGAACTCTCTTTCACACGGAGGTGAATTATTCATAAAGTATAGGTCCCAGGTCTCCACGAGAGTATCCACATTCCGTGGGATTCCGTGGGATTCCGTGCTGTTCTGCTCATTACACTTACACGACCACTTTCTCGATCTACGGGGAAATTTGTCCGGGGAATTCACGTTGGGAATTCATATCTTGTTCACTGTTGCCATGCGCCTAACTTTCCTTATGTCCTACTGGGACTTGGTCAGATTTTACATTGGAACATTCCTTCCTCCATGTATGGAGATTCCCATGGGGAACTCACTCTGCTGCAGATGTCTTATCATTACGGAGGGAGGGGTCACTGCACGTGTTCTTGTTGCTGTCCAATCACAGCTCAGGTGGTGTTGCAGTATCAACACCTTTAATAATTATTGCAACTCTAAGTGTAATTAATTCCCAAATTTAAAAAAACAATGTCTGTAGGGCAAGAATGTCATCAATCGATCAGTTACCATGGGCATGGTAACCAGAATAACACTGTCATAATATTGCAGCAAATCTGTGCTTGAACGTGTCCTCATAGAACTAAATTAGTAAATTATTGCATACTAAGACACACACGCACACACACACGCACACATCAATGGTCAACTGATAGTTAATGACAAACAGTAAGACAATACCCAAAATATATCACAGTAACCATGGTAACAACAATATTATGAGGCATGCATACACTGATGAATTGCTGTATATTTACACAATCTACATTGATCTGGAATACAATGGCTATTTTACTCTGTATGATACATTACTGAGTGAAAATAATATCCTAGCCTTGTATTTATTTTGGGTGTCGTTAGGAAATTGGACTAACTCCCCACCACAGAGCTGTCAGTGTAGTTACAACATGTTTATTTTCTCAGTCTTTCCGAATGTATGGTTAGCGTCAATTGAAAATGTTTCTCTAGCTCAAGTTAATAGTTAAAATATTCAGACCTAAGAGTGCATTATTAGCCATATCTATCAATCATATGACTTGGGAATTGTGAGTGATATTATTATTTTTTTAACAGGTCAGGACCCCGTTGCACGATGCTCTTGTAGGCTACAACTATTGTAACGTCAATGCTTTCTATTGTGGCGGGAGCCCAGTTATAACTATTGTAGCGCTACAATAGTGTCATGCAACGGGCCCCAGAATCAATTCTACTTTGGGCATCTCTGAGTGCTGCCAGCTAGAAGAAGGTTAACACAAATCTGGAAATGTATCTGATTAGACCATGTCATTCATTAGTATTCCCAACAATAAACTTAAGTCAAATCAGCGAACCATTACAAATAACCATAATGATATGACAAGAACATGTTTAAAGTGATTGGCAATTTGCAAAGGCTTTTAGAAGAATCTGGAAAATAGAACATTTCAAACGTTAATGTAAGTGAAATTCTGAAGTTTAAAAAATACCACATGTATACTGCCAATTTGGAAGCAGTGAAGCTCAAATGTCAACAAAATCTGTGGATATATTTGGGAACCTGTTTGCACATAAAATTAGACAAGTCTGTAAAACAAAACAAAAAAGTACCTATATTAACCAACCCTCATTATGTTGGAGGCAACAGGAGATGTCTTAAAGAACGATGCATGTGCCTAATCCAGTAGGGAGAGGGTAGGTAATATCCGTTAACCATACTAACATGTGAAAGGAAACGGGGAATATACGAAAAGTTTATAAATCAGTATACACATGTACAGAACATGCTCCATGGTTTTAATTAGAAAATACTAGCTTCCTGTAAACTAACTAAATCAATGGTAAATGAACAGCAACGGATACATTTTGTTCTTTTAGATTATTTTTTTTCCAGATAAAATGGCGAGTAACTCGTAAGTCTGGTTCTAATTGTACAAAAATGTCACGATGACTTTTGGCAGTTATTAATGTCGTTTAGTCCAAGTTTCACTCGACTGACATACAATTTACTCGTGCAATTGATGTACAACCACTGAGCTCCTCTAAACACTGCCCTCACAGGTTCTTCTCAGAAAGTTAAACACACTTAATGGATATATCAGATAATTCGCCTTTACAAATTCTATTAATAAGATCATTCACACTTTTAAATAATATCCTTCAGTGAAAGCGCAGTGTCGGTTTGTCTACATTCAATGGCTACGTCAAATACCAGCAAACTCCCGCAATTCACCCGAGGTGGGCCCTAGTAAAACATGTCAAATGCGTGTTTACTTTTTCTTTTCTATTCAGCTTTGCCCAAGGACTATTGCAAGTTTCACAGCAGAGTTTACACTTGGGGATCACACAGGGCGAAATATTGCATAATGATCTACTTGACATAAAATAGAAGGGTTAATATTTGTATATGTTGTCTATTAAAAAGATTAAATGGGATTTAATTAAGTTTCTGGTGAAAATTCAGAATTGAAAAATGGATCACTAAAAAAAACTCACATGTGAACCATAATTATATCAGGACAAAACATACGTTTTGAAATATCAACAAGCCTCTGTGGGCAATTACAAAGCATACAAAACTCCCTCACGACATCATTGTGGTACATAAATGTATGTTATTTAACCTCAACACAGCTGGCGGCCACCATAGATGCCCCTTTACCAGCAACGACCGTGATTAATTCACTAGTGACAAAGGTTAATAGATTGTACACCAACTTGGAATACAAATTACTGAGACACGAATAATTCAAACAGTTCTCTGAACCGAATATTGAATAAATTACTGCCTGAACATAAATATGATAATTCTGCATTAAGGATAAATATGATAAACATGATAAATACTGAATAACCATTAATATGATAAAACATGATAATCACTGCAGAAAAATAAACATGATAAAATGTGATAAATGTGACAACTGCATATTACAAGATAAGAAACATTGGCCCAGGGTTAAAGTCAATTTAAAGTACACCTGTCGAACGCCACCCACCCCACCTCATCATGTGCTCCCCCAACTCTTCCACACATAAAATGTCATATCCAATATTCGTTGTCTCCAACTTAAAGACTCTGTGATAACAAAGCAATTCAATGGGCCCATCCAATGTTGTACCTTATTCATTTCTAACATCCTCTTTCCAACCCGTCCTACAAGCATGGAATACGAAAACATGTGATATTATTTTAAAGTATCAAGTGGCACTTTACACAGGGTCCTCGATTTAAAGTGATTCATCTCTGGTCCGCATTCACCCTGTGAAAGAATTTGTAATTTTGTATAACACTGCTATGCACCATTTACCAAATATACCACTTAAACCCAGCCGACATTCGGCTAAATATCTCTGGGCCCGTCCGTATTTTCTTAAATAACACGTCCGACTCGCGTACGAAGCTAACCATATGAAATCATTTGGCTCGTAAATATCGATAATGGTGGTTAAGATTTCTCGTGGGGAACTCTCGGATTGTTCGCTCTTAAACCCTCCGATGATATTAAACCGACTTTTATGACACCTGTTTACTTCAGTGTTCTGCACACAGAATCTCATTATATTTTATGTCGCTGCTTTCATTGGAATTTTCACTCGCCGATTGAAATTCCAGTCCATGCAACAGATCCTCAACTCTTAAAACTGTTATCGTCTCCTTGCATGTTTGAAACCAGATATTTAACACCTTCTAACATAGTGTGATGGCATCAACGATTTGTTAAATGTATTAAATCTTCATTATTTTGTCCCAATATTTTGATCATAACTTCATACCAAAAAAATAGAAGTAAACGTGCATAAAAATATGAGATTGGAAGTAAATTTGTACAAGTATCATTCTTCCGTATAGTAATTTTCGCTGCTAGTATTAATTCCCACACAAACTGGCGGAATACCTACACATTCTTAGTGGCTCTATTGGGGTGGCATATTGACCATTTTCAAAATGTATCTAAATTACGAAGGATATGTCATTACCATAAATACCATGTTTGGATTGATAACGAAAACTGTATGTTTATTTTGGCGTTTATTTTAACTGTTAACGGGAACTAGGTATTAGATTTGTTTTAAAGAACAAATAATTTGTTGAGGTACTCACAGTATCAACACATTACATGAAATCTGCAGATTAAATACTCATATATTACATCATGGTGTTTTGCTGTACTACAAATCTAAATAATTATTATTATTACATGTAATTATCAAAAAAAAGATCAGCCTGAACTTTATTATTCATCACACCACTGTTAACTCCATATTGTATTGTTCACCTACATATAAATATTTATATAAAACCGTAACATTCACAGACGTGTATTAATATTTAAGCATAAACTGAACTGGAGTTCAACTTATTAGATTACCATCCACAGTTTACTAGTATTAATTCCCACACAAACTGGCGGAATACCTACACATTCTTAGTGGCTCTATTGGGGTGGCATATAGACGTCTATCTGAATTTCAACTAAGTAATACTGCGTCCGTCATAAAAAGAACACGGAAAATTGCCTATAATGGCGTTAGTAAGAGCTTAACCCTAGGATTAGACTTTGCCTTTGTGTAACCTCTCACCATTCGGACCCATTACCTCTATGTTCCCCGACGGACACCCTGGCTGTTTAAAAACGAATAAACGGTGACTTCATACCTACGTTCCTATTGAACGCGAATATCTAAAGGGCTGCGTTACTCCGGTTCGAGGTCCTTTGTCGAGCAGGCCTCATTGTTTGCAAAAGGCCACTTTGGTGTTAAAGGTCTATGAAGCAAGACAGTCGACTAGAAATATTATACCGGTACTTTGATATAGGACTAGGAGTTGATCAGGCTCGCGATATATACCCTCCTTGCTGACATAATATTTGTATTGCACATGAAAAAAAAATATAATGATCTTATTAAAAAATAATATGCATCAATTTTATGGAAGAATGTTGAACAATGTGTATTGATTCTAGGCTTAAGAGATTAAAAGTGCAGAGTTTTGCATTACAATTCTCCCTGATGTATGATCATAATCAATGGCTGCTCCCCTGTTGATAGAAGCTGAACATTGTAAAACCATGTTGGCAGGAGAGACAATGTATGTTTGTGCACTTTCATCAATCAAATATACGCAAAATGTTACAATGAACAGCACTGGCGCTTGCACAATATATTCATTGATATTGGAATCATAAACTTTAAATATTTACGATAAATCGCATATTTCAAAACCACGCAGTGACACTTATTGTCTGGATTCCATAAAGACATTCATCTTGGTGAACAAATAATCATAAACATGATACATGTTATAATATCTTATAATGCCCAAAGGTGTTCATCACACTTACACAATAACGTGATATCGCATTCGGTACTTTCATGGCAAACTCTGTTTTTAAATTGCTGTAGGGTTTCCGTTTTCATTGCAATCATTGAGACACAAATTGAGACATTTAATCGTAGATATTGACTTCTATTCGTTATCTCTCGGTCACCTGATCTCACTGGTGCAGTGCGAGACTGGATACCGGAGACACGTGTTGAAATGTATTGGAAATACGAGCAGAAACGTTTGTAATTGGAAAAGCAATATCGTTCTGGTTTAATACCTGTCCGTTATTAGTAATAGTAATATTACTATTTGTAGTAAGGTGAAGATGATAATGGATGCCAGAAACACGATAAAGTGGAGGCTCCTTTGAAAATACAAACTTCAATTTCGAAATCAATCTAAATGGCATTCAAAAATAGAATACTTTGTCAAAATAGATATATATTAAAAGAATATTGTTTTCCAACGGATCTGATAACCTTAATTAAATTTATCATTAAATTGTTGGTTAAAATTTGCATTAACGATGACTCTTTATATGTTTTGACTATAGAAGTAATGGATTTTATACAGTAGACAATAAACAGTAAACTTTAAAACGTCAAGATCAATTCAGTGAGGTGCCTCTAAGAATGAAACACTGTGTTCTCATATGGTATTTGGTTAAACTGCACAATTATCTTTCATTTTTCTAGAACTCAACACTGTGATATAAACAACATCCTCCTGTTGAACGTCTTGAATACAAATAGAATTTTTCATGACAGTATCGAAAAATATCAAATTAAAATCATCCAACAGCTTCCACAATGACTGGCAACAAACCACCAACAGTCTAAAATTCATACCTATTTGCAAAAATCCAAAACATCACATGCATAACATGCACAAAGTAGTGAGCAACACTTTTTTAAAAACCACTTGGACACCGATAGCTATACAATTAGATATCTGGGCGAGTGCAGCACTTCACAATGATGTGATCATGGAACGGGATGTTAGACATATTGCTAGACTGGGTAATATTATACAACACGACACTGAATTTCGAGAATCACCTGTCAAGAAATGAGAATCTGACACCACATCCACGTAAACCGTAAAATGTTAGGACCTGACCAAGTTGCATTAACCTCTGTCCTGCCAGGGGCAACCATAGATGCCCAAAGAACAAGCAACTATGACTAATAACCCAACATTGTAAGGGTTAATTTGTTTCATAACTCAAAACGTGTTGCATTTTTTTTTTCTGTTCAAGAGTTAGTGGATATGAAATTCAACATCATAGCGGGAATCGTTTAGCCATTTAGATTACAATCCCAACAGAAGGTATTTAAATTTCACCAGCTTTTCGGAGTTCATTCTTAAACAGTCAATCACAATGACTTAATCTTTTAACTGGACCGTTCACAATCGGATTAGTTCTATATTACAACACACTTCAATAATGGCAGCAAGAAAATGTATTTTTTTAAAGAATTTCACACGTTGACGGGCTTCGTAAAAGGCCATATGACAGGTATTGTTACAGGTATCAAGGCTAGGTAATTTATGACATGTTCGGGTATATTTACTTCTGAAGTATTCACGATGATAACAACCTGCAATGATTTATTAAATCTGAGATCATGAGTTAGTAAAAGGAAAGGGAGGTATCTTAAAAAAAACCTCTATATTTGTGGGGTTGGGTAGGATTAAATAAATAACAGGGAACAGAGGCAGCAAACGGATACAGTTTGACAGAGTAGGCGAGGTGGGTAATTTCATAAGAATTTTAAGGTTTTTTTTATCCCTACGTATCGATGTCATGTACTGGTGATGTTGGCGTTTGTGGGGGACATTTGTATATAAGTGCTACTGTAGCCAAATATATTTCTTTTCACGTGTCAAAGGAACTCTGAAAAGTCTTACATCATCCTAAAAACATCTCTTTTCAATGAGAATATGTCTGGTCGCCTTTGAAACTGGCCATATTGTTATTTTAATGTAACGATATGGAGCGATATAACGTGGGACTGAGGCATGTGATACACTTCGTACTAACATGTCAGTGATATCAGTGCAAAGGTTCACGTGATGCTGTAAAAATAGATTTACACAAAGCCAAATAATTAAAGATAGACAAGATTACAACTAGTTTAACAGCAAAATAATTATTTCTTGAAAAAGAAGAGGATTTTAGTCAGAACTCTTTTATGCATCTTCACGACTAGAATGGACTACTGAGTCAGTGTGACATTAAGTTTCCGATAGTATTTTCGTGAACTTGTTTCAATGTGGTTACTGCTTAAAGTGGGAGGACACCCTACAGCAACTAGGTTTTATGGCAAACCAAGATAGTACTTTAGTAGTAAAGGTATGCATACTTTCTATCAAGCAAACACATTGCCTCGAGACAAACATCTACTACTGTATGTAAGTCTCTCTGAGCCTATCAAGTCACAGTGACATCAGCTGTACCATTAACTTGATTACACATTTCACTGGACATCAAGTAGTGACCATTAATGTCAAGCACGGGCAAACTACAAAGTCTTCACATGTTTTAGTCAAAGAAAATAACAACAGGATTTCAGCATTTTTTCCAATAGAAATCTGAATTCACAAGGAATTAAAAACAAACAAAAAACTTCAATGGTGTCATCTTGTGACATTAATTTAATGGGCAGCAACACCTAATCTCATTGAAGTTCTTCTAATTAACTTTAGATATCTGGCTTTTCTTGGAAGAAGAGTATGTATTTTCTTTCGTGTTTATTCTGAAAACTTTAAATGTTTAGATCTTCTTTGAGGAAAAAAAATATATTATTAACTTGCGAAACTGTTTTACTGGATTTACCATAGAATATTGCACTGCACAGAAGAGTGTCATTCTAAGATCTGTCCTTAGCAAGCCTATCTGTAACTCCATAAATCATGTAAATACTAAACAAGCTTTGTCTTGCTTACCAATCCACTTCAGAACACTATCAAAGTTACATATGTCACTTTTCCTACGATAACCATCGCTAAAACAACATAGGAAGTCTACATTGCTACAGAAGTGATATCTGAAATGTCCGAGCCGTAGTTCGGCCTACTACTCGATCGTCTCAATATCCTGACAATACTCCTAATCTCTATGAAATCCAAACAACGACTGGATGTTTGGTTTTGTTTCTCCACTCAATAAGCCATGCAGTTAACAATGGGGCTTTACAGCCTACTGATCTAAGGAAATGGCACCAACGTCAAAAAGGCCTTATGATACTTATAGCCCACGTGGGATATCAAGCCCGCCTGGGTCAATACGGCCCGTATCTTTGTCCTGGTTCTATATACCTGCTCTAAACGGGAACAATGCGGATATGTTTAGATCATCAAGGGACCTCATTTAGAAGTAATGATTTTCGGTTTTCCATTCTTTTAAATACCAAGAGTGATATAAAACGTTGGTATCATGGCCTACTACCAAATAAACTGGACATAAACTGAGTTGATTTATGAATTTGCTTGCATAAACTTCCAATGTAAGGGTGTCATTTGAAGGGTTGTATACTGAGCAAAATTGAGAAGCATGACATGCACTATATCAAATGTAGAATGTGGTTGGGTTTTTTTTTATTGTCAAATTTCTTATTTTGCTCGGCATATAAATGAGGAATATGAATACAGTGCAATTTTTAAATCCTTGCCTAAATATTTTTGTACCACACTCAAAACATATCCTAATGACATTGTTTATCTCTATAGCACATAATGATTTGCAAATACCTTAACACGATATTAAACCTATTATTCTTTCCCTATAACTTGCATGTAAGAAGCTTAGAACAGTTGACTCAGTTTGCATGGTAAACCTCCATAATCAGGATTACATCAAAAACACCCGGCCAATGTCTCATGGGGTTTAATATCAATCAATCAATCAATCAATTATTCTCTACGAAAATTGCATTGTCTGAATCGAGCAATTAAAACTCGCTGAAGAATCAACATCACCTTGACATAGTTCCAGTATTGGCAGAATTGCTGTTCATGGAACTGACTCAATATAAACATGATAAAAGTACAGTGATCAGTGACAGGAAAATAGAACTTTATTTTATACTATTTACCTAAAAACTTTGTCAAATCTGTTAATATCCCACTGCAATTTTCACTCCGTATTTAACACAAGAAAAACAACTATTTGATCTTCTGTATCCTACAGTCAACTGCAGATGCCCTATCATAATTCCGAGATTATGTATGATGAATCCATCAAGGACAAGGACATATTGACGATTTATAGATTCATATTGGCAAGCACCTGCATGCACAAATACTGCTTGTCGACAACTGTCTTCATACTAGGAACCACTTCTAGATGGAACATGGATCCAACACCTGCATACAACAGGTGGTTAATACATCTGTATCTATTCCTAACACAAACTGCTTCTTATCTCAATATCAACATATAGCCAATCACAGATCAGCTCTTTCAACTAGAGTTGGCTTTATTCCACGAAAAACGGGTCTGGTAAAAAGTAGGATTGTGAAAAACAGTGTGGATTGAGATTTGCAAGTATATTTCGATGCATATCGATATCAACACAGCCAATCACAGATCAGCTCATTTACTCAGTGCTGACAGTGACCTTTTACTATCGCGGCCAGTTAAAAAGTAGGAATGTAAAATAAAGTGCAGATTGAGATTCACGCGTGTATTTTGATGCATATCGATATCAACAAAGCCAATCACAGATCAGCTCTTTTACCCAGTGTTGGCAGCGACCTTCTACAATCCGGGTCTGTTAAAAAGCAGGAATGTGGAAAAACTGCGGATTGCGATTCGTGAGTATCACCTCAGCTTTACATGCCAGCCTAGAGGTCTCGTCATGACCACCCATATACAACAAACTGTTGCTGAGATTCTTGCATAGATTCCGACGGAAGCGTGCTAAATTCCTGTCCGGTGTCGGAAGGCCGACAAAGTTGTCCGAGGGATTAAGTGGTGAGGCGGGTATTTCCATTGCAGTTTCTCACTTTTACTTTTTTGAATCACACTGACAAATTAACAAGGAGAATCATCTCAAAGAGTGAAATATTGTTTTACGTTGCAGGCAAAAGAGAGGATGAGTCCAGGCAAATGTTGGACATAACTAAGAATAATTGTATCATTTTAACATGGAATACAGCGATCGAAATTAATACTAGTCCGCTAGCCTGGGCCATTTCTCCCAATGCTAAAGGTATCCTAAGGAGTAGTAGAAATTCACGTCTTTTGTTACTTGTATCACTATTCGGGCGAGTAAGTTAATTTCCATCCCTGGGAATATGATGTGGTTTCTGTGTAGGTTAAGCAAATTCAATTCATTGTCACCATAGAACATATTTGATTCTAAATTTTCGTAGTTCATGAATTGGACCCAAATTATATATAACTTACGTACACAACGTTGGTGAAAACATGAAGGTCATATTTCATATTCGTGTTCATGTAGGACACAATATCTCTATGAGCCAAGTGATCTATTCAAAAGGAACACCAGTAGCTTAGTAAACATGCATGACAATAAGTATTTACATGCACGCAAATGTAATATTAAAGTTTACTATGTAAACATTTTAATAGCAAAAGCATAGTTCCTTACTTAAGTCTTGTTGTAAATATTGTATGCACTGGTATCTGTTTGAAACATTATTAGTAATCTATGGATCTGTTTGGATCAGCTCGACAGATTATAGCCGACACAAATGAGGCAATAATCCCCAACTTAAAAACCCACGACTATTGTCATTGGCGGCCCAAACCACATCCTCGAGGATTTGAATGGCGTCCAAACGACCTTCCATTCAAGGTCACGTCTTCCTTGGCAAGAGAAGCTGCATACTTTTTTGCAAGGCACAATTCGTCTCCAGCTATTGAAGCGACATCGAGACATGGACGAAAACACTTGACAACGACGATTTTCTCACAATGAAAACAGTCGACATTAGGGAACAATGACAGTTCAGACGCATCAGATGGTATCTGGTCACTGGACATCAAATAATGTCATCTCGAGATATCAAATAATGTCGATGTATTGTCATGTTGAATATCAAATAATGTCATAGCTGAGATACCTCAATGGATATTGTTTTACCAGTCACTTCTCAGTTACGGTCTATCTAGAGATAATTTTATCAATCTCGAGATATTTTCACATACAAATGAAAGACCAATTTAGTAAACATTGACAATAGGAGCAAAATGTTTAATTTTTCAAGTTGCCACACTTTATAAATAGAAATAGTAACTTCATGTCTTATCATGCATAAAATTATGTAATTAGAATCTGACTTTAATGTTATATATATCCAAATCACCCAACTGTGACCAAAATAGATTACATCAGCATTTACATATATTTTATGCATAGGCAGCAATAAATAATCCATAAATAAATTATTCCACAAAATCTGATCACCCAACAATGCAATAATATTTCATGTTTTTAAAAAGACACCCATTTATTGCCTTTTTCATCTCTGTTGTGTTAAACTCCATGTATTACAATGAAAATTTAGTTGCCATTTTATGACTTTTTAACTGACTTTGTGACACGTTTCATATCCGAAAACTCTATTAATCACAAACATGAAAATAATCCAACTTTACAATTTACAGCCATCAGGGTAATAGTATTACCATAAACCTGCGAACTATAATGAAAGTAGGTGTGAGGGAAATGTCATTAGGGCCGTGGTTTGTGTGTAAATAAAGCAGAATACTGCAAAGTTATTGAACATAGGTCTTTGTTCGAAGCTCGAGGTCTTGGTCTCATATGGCAATATTGCTGGCTTTCACACAACAGAGAACTAACAAGGTCAGCAAGATTGCAAATTTCATTGTAACTCTTCAGGGAGAGGATCAGGCTGAATATGTACTATTTTTTTCACGTCAAATAACCTTGAATGCTGAAAGGACAAATATCTATTTTTATACTTCCTCAAAACATAATAGTATTCAATTCAACAATCGATGAACTCATATAAATGAAGTCTTACCCCATGCTAAGGTATATATCCTGGGAGGTTTCCACGTCATGTCATGTCATGTGTACTTCTAGGGTGGATTTTTTATTTTTTATTTTATTTTATTTTATTTTTTTAATGGGGTTTAGAGTTGCTTTCTAGAATCTTTCACTAACATCATGACTTGTCAGTTTAGGGCAGGACCTATAACATCCATAGCGCTGAATATTGCAGTAAACCTTCGAGCACCGGCTGGTACTGACAACCAAGGATGATGAGCTTCGAGAAAATGCATGATTGGAAAATAATACTTTGAAACATTTCACATATTTTCAATCTTTTAAAACAGAACTTCACATTGAAGTCAAAAGGTAACTTTTTTTACTTTCCAATAATATTTGCCGTATATAATTTTTCGTTTAAACCCCCAGCATAAAATTGTATTTACACATGTATCGTAAACATGAAAATGGCTTAGCTCCCTTGTCGTAAACAAAACGGCTTAGCGCATACACAAGTTTTCATGTTTGCAAACACACGGCATGTTTCAAAAGAGAAGGCGACACTTTAAAAGTCTCGATTCTCAAGTGACATGTTAAAAATATTTAAGACAGGAAACATTGAAGCCGACAGATTTTAAACAATATTCTTTTAGAACTTCCTGTTTGTAGAAGATTCACTTTTGCAGTATATACTGTATATGATGGTGAAGAATTATCGAAATTTCATTAAAAAATATGACAACAAAACATCATTAAACTATCATAACCTATTATCAATTTCAATACTTATTCAAATCAATTCTCATTCTAAACATCTTACATTACCTAATACAATTTAATAAAAGAGATTAATTTTCAGATTAATATAACATAGTTATAGTAAAAAAGAAATAATTTTCAGATTAATTAATAAAGAGAACAATTTTCAGGTACAATGAAGAAATTGAATTTGGTAACCACAGCAACTACAATTAGTAAGATTAGAGATCAAATACCTACCATCCATGACCCTGAAGGCATAATCTCAAAACTGGGATCAGACAAGGGACAATGCTACTTCCCCTCTCTTTACAGATTGTTACGTAATACACCCTCAGAATCAGCTTCACTCGCCAGATTTCACTTAAGCAGCAGAAAACTCTTTGTAATTCGCACCCGAGAGGATTTTGGTAAGAACATACTTATCTAGTGCTGGATCATCGGACCGGCAGAAAAAAGGGATTGTTTTGAATTGTTCGACACGACCCCTGTGTTCAAGAAGTCTCCTGTGATGTGAAGTTACGCCACGGGACCAAGAGGGTGATAGATCTCGGACTGAAATAAGCTCCAGGACTGACTTCACAGGACTGAATCCTTTTGATCTGCCGGCTTTTTCACAAAATCAAACTGTTTGAAGGATATACCTGCCTGGATTAGTCCTCTTAATTATATCCCAGAACGTGAACAGTTATGTAATATTGCAGCAAACAGCAGTTAAAATACTGATCTTAAATACAGGTATATAAAAACAGGACCCACCCACCCCCAGACCCACCCAGCCCCAGACTCACCCCCAGACCCACCTAACTCCACCCCCAAATAATATATTTAAAAAAATGTAAATCCTATTTTCCTATAATTATTAACACAACTGAGAAAAATACTATTGTCCGAACCGCACCTTCAGGCAAATGATAACTAGAGGATGATGTAAGGCCAGATACTGTAACAGCTCCGCTTCCTGATCACTTGTTGATTTTTCATTAAGAGTAGTTGCATGGTAAATGTCATCTAGAGGTTGGTTGTGAGACTGGTGTGATCCCCTCCTTGTGTTCATAGCATTGCCAACAGAACTGTCACACATTCCACACAAAAAGAAATTACTTTCACCATATAGTATGTACAGAATACAAAACTTTGAATCAAATTGTTTAATGATTATTAATATTAATGCGCAAGTTACTGTTTTATGGGTGAAATATTCCCACTGTGTTGTAAAACACTAATTGATTCAATCAATCAATACAAAAAAAAATTAAAAAAATAATAAATATTATTATGTTGACTTGAAAAATAATATATATGTACTAGAATACTTACAATGTTGTAATAAAAAAAAAAGAAGAAGAAAAAATAGCCACATGATCAATAAGGAAGGAAATCATCTTTAACGACTTCATCACGTTTATCAGGTTTTTATGAGCTGACTGTTTTGAACATGCCACTATTTATTGCATTGTTGACACAAATTTTATTGACAAAATACCAAACCATCGGCAACAACATTCACGAACGCCTCTCCCTATCTACCGATATCGCTCATTGTCTGATCCCTAGCAACACATCTACAGTACCGCAGCACTTAGTCTGGCCAGCTGGGAATGATTAATAGATGTCTCTTCCTACCTCTCCTCTGAAGAGCTACCTGGGAAAAGTACAATATCGTTATTGAGTCCGACTTCGTTCAATGGATGATTGATATATCCAGGTACAAATCGGGAGATCTCTAGTCTCAACACATACAAGACCTATCGTGTTTATAACAAAGCGGAAAATGCAAATATTTCTTTTCTCGTGTGCGTCAGGATTTTTGGATTCTAAACAATTGACGTTTTCATCATGTTAATTGCTAATATGTTCACAATCTACAACCAGGAATATATATTTTTGTTTATCTTTATAATTTGTATCAATAATATTAACATAATATGAAGAAAACTTGAAATCATTGGTAATATGTACCATATAAAGTTCTGTACTAATTCCTTGAATAATGCACACATTAGAATAGGTAGATACAGAACATATATATAATGAAAAAAGTATGCCTAAAAATATATTGTGCGAGTTAATAAGCTTGCCCGGTAGTTATCTTTAAGAATAATAAGAACAAACTTGCCTAATGGGGAGCCATCTAACCTCCACCAACACGCCCCACTCCAACCCACTCCCACCTACCCCCAGTGGTCCAAGATTCCATACCCAACCATCTCTACCCTAACCACCTCTAAGAGCTACCACCAAGTGTCCCAGATAAACAGATAAATAATCTCGTTGCTAGAAAGTAGCATGCACAAGTTTGATAGGTCTTCAACTGATCGTTAATAAATACCTACGTAACTCCTCAACACTCGAGATGAACATGGTTTTAACATCAGCACATTCGTACAAGAAGGCAAGTGAAAAGCAATAACAAAATTATATTTCTAAATTTAATATTTATTAGTACAAGTATCGGTATAAATTGAATATTTTGTCAATTTCAATGATGTAGTATACATGTCTTATTAGATACTTTTTTTTTTACCTTGATAAGCATCTACGAATCTGAGCAACGGTCAAGATGACCTTGGTTTGAAACTCGACAAGCAGATACAGTTAAAACAGTAATAAAATTTGAAATATAAAATGACATTTATAAGTACTATTGTAAATTTTTAATGTTGTCAATTTCAATAACACAACATGAATTGTGTACACATCTTGGTGTTAAAATAGTCAGTAAGAGTGTTTTCAAGATGGTCAAAAGTATGCTAATAAATTTTTCTTTATTATTTTGTGTAATAAATTGTGAATTCTAAAATGGTGTTATAAGTACCATTGTAAATTTATATTTTGTCAACTTCAATGACACAACATAATTGTGCACATGTATTGGTGTTAAAATAGTCATGATTAAGAGTGTTTTCAAGATGGTCAAAAGTACAGTATGCTAATAAATTAATTTTTATTATCGTTGTATATTTAATATTTTGTCAACTTCAATCACACAACATTAATTGTGTACACGTGGTGGTGTTAAAACTGGTCATTAAGAGTGTTTTCAAGATGGTGAAAAGGGAACACTAATAAATATATTTTTATTATTTTCATAAGATTTATACATTACATACAAGGTTTGACTGTACCATGTGTAACATGTGTAATAAACACGGACATAAATGAATAAATCTATCTTTACTTAACCATGTTAACCTATGTAAATCCTCTTCACACGTTCAATAATCAGATGTAAAGTGTAAATCGTGACAAGCAATATAATAAATATACTTAAGATAGTAATAAAAGTTAATAACTATATTAAGTACAAAGCATTAAACAAATTCCAATCAATATGTAGAAATTCTGTTATTAAATTGTTGCTACACATTAGTAATATATTACCAATTAGTAATATACTACCAATTCACTATTATGATATCATTTCATATAAAAATAATAATCTCAATGCTGAGAGTTAATGAGGAAAATATGCTTAATGAAAGAAAACAACTGATGCTAACAATATTTTGGAAATGTCAGAGGTGTGGAGTTGGCAGGAGAGTATCATATAACACAAAGAATGTGTATTTGAAAAGGTTGAAGGGATTTGATGCTGGGGGAAAAAAAAGAAGAAATAATTGCAAGTAATCTGACATAAATCATGAACAAGAATTCTTAGACGAGAGACATTATTATTACATGTATTATTGTTTTTATCAACATCAATTTTAATGTTGTATCAATCTTTGAATTCATGTACCATGTGTACAGTCAACCCCCGTTTATCCAAATGGTTGCGTTCCCGGTAAAATTGTGTAAATAATTGAATTTTCGGATGTCTCAGTCATTTTAAATAGAAAGACTGATATTTGGTTCCCAGTAAAAACTGTGCGGATAGCGAAGGAACCGGATATCCGAAGTCTGGATAAACGGGGGTCCACTGTAGATGAATTCTTTAAATCACTAGTATATTAAGACCTTTTCAGTAGAAATGAATAAATCCTCTGATAAATCCGCCATTTGCAGCTCGTTTCAATCTACAAGCCAATATCATGGACCCAGATCATATTTCTGCCTGGTATGAAATATAATCACGAAGCGAAAATATGATAATAAAACCTCACACACCCAGCTTGAGGTCAAGTGTCATAGAACTCCATAATTGATGCCGTTCTTGCAACTTTCAGGCAGTACAATCAAAGTGGTTATTCAAGATGTCCATTTATGCTCATGAATTATGAAAACATTGGAAAATTATCTGGCAATGGTTAGGTATTCATGGGAAAACAATATTGTATTCCTCATTAGCAGTCAACAGATTCAATTTAATTGGTGGAAAATACAAGATTTTTACATTTTAAAAAATGACAACGTAGTAATTAACTCAGTGGGATATCATGTCCATTTCGTAATTGATGACATTACAACTTTAAAGACATTTTTAGCTGATATTGGATACGACTATTTTATTCAAATTATGCATCTGTATTTCAAAATGGTTCTCTCTTAAATTAGGAAAGACAACTCTTTATTAGATGATCTTTCCGATCATGGTTTCATCATCAATGACAAAAACCAAAGGTTGAAATAACAAAAATTCTGATCAATTAACTAATAAATATTAAATAACTCATTAATATTAACATGATTTATGTACACAGGAAATACAATTTTATGATGACTATAGCGAGATATTTGATATTTGGATTTAACTTTTAAGCCTCTCCCTGCTGCAGGCAACCGGAGATGCCCTAAACAGCAGTGTGTGCATAATACAGCACAATCTCTAGAGAACAAATATTGGTTACCTAATGCATTGGTGTACTGATATATACTCACCAAAGTAAATTAAGAGCCAGCAGATATTATGTAGTGAAGCGTTCTACCAAAAATCAGAAATTGGCTTTAGGAATCTGGTGCCATTCTTCTACTAATGCTTCTGCAAGTTCTTCAAGAGTACCTGGAGCCTATAGTTTGGAATTCTTCTTTGTTAAACTAAAATTAAGTGAAATTTAAATGCTACTGACCCTTAATTAATTTTGTTGAGCATATATTGTGCAGTCAGCCATGCAATACGTTCATATCTATCATGTCGTCCTCTCTGGGAGCAATGGAACTATAATCTTGGAATTGAGCCAGCGATTTTAAAAAACGGGCCAATAGATATGAATTTCTCTCAATGTTTGAGAATAACATAGTTAGCATTCCTAATGTTGCATTCTGCTTAAAAGTTTAATAACCTTTTGAAGTGTTCATTTTGTTTTTAAACAAAGTGATTGAGCGAGTTATTGTTTAATGTCACAGTGTGAATCTTTCACCCAGATGCAATGATGAATAGTTAATTATAACATAGATGGGTTAAATTAAATGCAGAGTGAAAAACCTGAAAACAAAAAGGAAACTACCATGAAATAAAACATTAAATATTAATGCTTGCCATGAATGAAAATTGTAAAAAAAATTAAAATGTAAAAAAACACTGCTTTGGATTCAATCATCATGGTTTATTAGAACGTTCATTTAAAACAGTTGGTGGCTTGTTTATGCACAAGAGGATGCTTTTTCAGCACCAATGCAGCTAGAAAACATGGGTAGTGAAAAAAAGACGAGAGAGACAGAAAAAAAATAGAAAAACTGGGATCAACTTATAAATTTAGTGTCCTATTCGCAAGCATTGAAGCAACTCCTTGATAGAACAATGTCTGTATATCCTACGCACCAGTGTCAGTTCTGATGGAGCGATATATATCACAAAATTCCATGTTCCGTTTATACATGGTTTAACCCAGACCATTGGAGCATGAAACCTACAGGCTATAAGCCACGTCAAATCATTGGAGCACGATTACCTAGTGTTACCTCTAGATATAAATCTAGGACATGTTTGTGCCACAATTCATCCCTTGCAATTTGCTTATCATATTTGTTCATAAACAGTGCATAACCATCAATATTGAGGTTGGAAAATTGAGGAATACTAACTACTGTTGGTACATGTACTTGAACTTGAAGAAATCCTGTTAAAATGTCACTTTTTAAACATCTATATCAACATAATTAATTAAAATAGTTACACTATGATAAATACCTTTACCTCTTTACATTTAAAAAAAATACATTATCAATACTTTTAGTGGGGTTCCAATGTGTATCAAATTTAATCATCTTCAATTTAAATTATATAACAGAATCCTAAAAACATAGATCTGTGTTATAATTCATATACACATGTTCAACTTGGACACAACCGCTCAGCTTACACTCAAAAGAAAACACAAATACTGACAGACATGTCAAAACCAGTTACTTAATACCCATAAATGCTTTTAAACAAGTTAAAATGATCTTGTAACACATAGATCTAGATAAAACATCCGACATACTCCAAACTCAAAGAGACGGCAACTGATTATCCCAACTAGTTGACCCAATTAGCCATAACAGCCTGAGTGTCATTGATTGGTTAATACATGGCAACCTGGCTACAGGTAGAAAATCGTTACTCGTCTCGAAGGCGACCCTCAGAAGCGGGCTCTTTACGCTGAGGACCCATCGACAGCAATTTTAATTCTAAATACCGCACAGCATACAAAGGATAGTCTGATGTATCGACTGAGTTGTTCGACAACATGATTCTCAGGTGAAAATCTCTGTAGCGTGATGCAGTGATGTGGTCCACCATTTACTTAAATACATATTTCATCATTTACTTAATACAACATCTGGTTCATAATTTGCGAATATAAATACTTATTTAATTAATTGCTAATTATTAATAAGTGCCCATTTATTTGTTAAAATATCTTCTAATTTGGTCGGCCAATCCTTGATATGCATCTTACCAAAATAAAAATTGCTTTCAGAAATGTTGATTAATTTCCAACATTTTACAAAAGGTTCATATATATTTTAGATCCAAGATCTTTTTTAAACACTTATGTACACTTAATTGTGAAAAAAAATACATTAAATGTTTGAATTCAATTAAAATTCTTTCATTCAATTTTATCTAACCAGGACATGTAACATTAAGCTTAAAAGCTCAACAGATTAGTCGATATTCCCAACTAAAAATACACGAATTCCTCACTATCCTCCAACCAGCATACCTGCATACGTAAATGAAAGAAACAACCTTCAATCAACGAGAGTTCAAAGGATATAAATTACTGTACGCTGCTAACAAAGACATTGGACAACTCATTGGCCGACTCATCAGACGAACCGTTACCTAGGTTAGATTTAAAACCATGTCGTGTTCAGCACACAGCGACGTCATTACATCAACGACGTGTTTCAGTCCAGAGTTGAATTAGTATTCTGGGGGTAAAGTCAGTGCACTGGTATTGTGACATGTGAATAAACTTTGTATTTATTGGAGCGAATTCGTAAATTCACCTCAGAACCCCGATTACCGTGGGGAAACGAAATATCTGTTACAATTTAAACGGAGGTGAGGTGGAAAGGCATGACCTGTTGAGTATGTCACATGTGTTACAATAACCTATTGGATAACAATCTAAAGTACAAGATAACTGTTTACTGGTAGTAACTTAGTAGTAGTACTGTATATACTGTAATAGTGTTGATATGTTGTTTCCATGGAACAAACTACTGTTACCAAAACAAGCATTAAAAATGAGTTGTTACTGAATCTTTCAAATTTACATAAATACACGTTGTATATTGATAATTTAAATTAGCATGTCACAGCTTGAATTCGATAGTAGTAAAACTAGTTCTTTCTTGTGTGCTTCACCATTGAAACTTCAAATTTTCGTATACATATTTACCTATCATTTTCAAAATATACATCAATAATATTATTAATAAATAAGAAGAAAGAACAAATAAAAGCTTTATTAAAAATTGTTCAATATGGAATACAATCTGTTAGGAATATTAAGTCACACTCTGGAAATGCAGGACAATTTGAAAGAGCAGATTAACATACGAGGTTGAAGATATCTGATATAAAACATGGTTATTAAGTGGGGGGAAATTCCTACACGTGACACCCAATACACTCTACACCACTCTGCGGACGTAGGCAGACAAGAAGAGTGTCATAGGACGCCGAATCATGGACTACGGTGGTGATATAGGGTGGTACAGTAGAAAGTGGAGCCAATCTAAACAGATCAAGCCCATGTGCATACACACAGCATTCAATCTACCACGGAAACGAGCCTCAAATACCCAATAGATCAGTTGCGAACGAGCGTGAACAATGGACTGCCATTGATAGACCTGGGGTCTTAGCTCGACGGTATATACGCCAGAGCCGTTGTTTAAGTACGACACCAGGTGGGGCAAGATTTTTACCTGCACCGTGCTATTGTCGCACAGGTATCCAGGAATTGTGAGATATACCTGTCGAAGGTACCCTATTCTCGGCTGCTTTATTTTATGGCCGGTGTTATTGATTATATCCGGATAGACAAACTGTGTCAGGGGGACAATATATTGGCAGTAAAACCACGATATACTTAATCGTATTATTGAGAAACTGTGTCAAAATATGCAACGTGCAATATAATAAAATATGCACTTTGGTCATTCCCAATAAAATGTTACTTTGATCGCAAATCTCTTTATAGAATTGATAGTATTGGCTGATCACCATTTAGCCCCCACACATATATAGTTCACTGGCAATGTATGAAAAACTTAAATGAAGGTAGGGTCCTATTTAATCCCATATTGAGAGTGTACAGAAATGCGTTACAATTAATCACACTAAACGTAGCACCAAGTGACATTAAACCTGCAGCTGTGTAGTACCTTGAGCACATATATTTTTTAAAATAGAAATATTAGAATCCGAGCTCTGAACATTTATACTTCATCGACATTCAACAGTTTGAATTTTGAATTTCAGCCGAGATAAATTACCAAGATAGAATATTCACGAAAAACTTGAAACGTCAAACAACCAAGGATTGATTGATTTGTTTGTGGGACGTAATTAAACTTGTGTATATTTACTTTGTCACCACAAAGGTGACAATTATGTCCTTGCTGCATGCTAGGACATCAGGACACCTTTTGTTCACCACGGCAACGGGGACCTGTTGCGATACAGTAATGGTCGCCGACATCCAATCGCACGCTTTGTAATGGGTGTCTCATGTATCGGGTTGCCTGTTGATCGGCGTCATGTACAGTGTGTATTGTCGGAGGTGTTGGAAAAATGATATCAGAAGTGAAAGCAATATGATGTGATCATTGAACGCAATATGGAAACAAGACCTTTCTCTTAAGAACAGTACCTCTGTCACAAGAACAGTCATACATAGCTTTGTTTCAATCAATTGTGAATATAGTGCCAATATACATGCATTCTCACAATGCTATTTTGAAATTCAAAAATATTTGTCATGTTATTATAACAGTTCATTAAATGAAAAAGATATTCTATAAAAATAAATGGACAAAATTCTCAATATGTATATATATATTTTTCAAATCCACCATTTTTGTTCAAAATTCATAACTTTTGCAATGGTCTTGTTTCCATATTTATAAATGATAATAAAACTAGTTCCTACCTGAGCTTGACGAGTTTTTGGTCTGTTTCCTCCAATTTCAATGGCGTAGATTGTCACATCGATGTACTCGGGTAACGCTTCCCTATCCAGCATCTGAGTCGTTTTAATCCAACCGGTACTCCATTGAATATTGAACAGACGTCCACTAGATCCTGAAATTGCGGTAACATAAAACTCCACGGAATTTCCGTGCTGTGTGGGAGTTGCCTCCACATGAACCACACGCGTATTGTTCGAGTTCTCCGCGACGCTTCCAATGTACGAAGGATTCGAGAAAATCGGTCCATTGTTTGTAGGTGATGTCACGATGACAGTAAATTTCATTTTGGTAGACTTACTCTCGCGGCCATGATCCTGGGCTCGAAGGGTCATCGAATATTTCAGCGGTGAACTCGGAAGTTGCTTCAGGAGATTTACCTGCCCGGTGGACGACACAGAGAACAGAGATGTGTCACCTGATGTCATCGTAATCGTCACCTGTCCATTCACATTCTGGTCGGGATCCTTTGTGGCAATGTTGGCGATGATGCCGCCAGTGGTCGAGGAGGGGACAGGGATGGCATTTGGCGACAGAAACACGGGGGCATTGTCATTAACGTCGGTGATGGTGATAGTGACCGTCCTGGTGGCATATAGCCTCATTCTGAGATCGGCTGCCTGGTCTGTGGCCATGACTGTGATGTGGTACATGGAATTTTCTTCCCTGTCCACAGACTTCCTGAGATAGATGTCTCCGTTGGTGGGACCGATGCTGAAGTGTTTGCCCACGGGCTCCTGCTTGATGATGCTGTATCGGATCTCTCCATTCTGTCCCGAGTCTGCATCTATGGCATTAACTGTCACCACAGTTCTCCCCACACGCGAGTCCTCCGGCATCGACGCTGACATCGGTCCATCAACAAACGAGGGTGCGTTGTCGTTGACATCGAGGACGTTGACCACGAACTGGGTGGAGTTGGAGAGGCTTGGCTGACCGGCATCAGAAACCACTATTGTTAGAGTGTATTTCTTTGTTCTCTCGTAGTTCAGCGGCTTGTTGAGGTAGAGCTTGCCAGTGTGTCTGTCGAGTTTGAAATAGTGTTCACGGTTCCCTTGCAAGATCTCGAAGAACAGGATGGCGTTGTTGGAGATGTCGCTGTCATCTGCTGTAAAGTTAGCCACAAGAACTCCCGGCAGAGCTGCTTCAGATATGCTAGTCTGCCGCGGCTGGGATATGAACCTGGGTACATTGTCGTTGGCATCTGCGACTGTGACATAAAGCGTGGCTGTCGCGCTGAGCTGGTTGCTGGCATCCACCGAGTCAGTGGCCAGGATGATCAGGTTGTAGTGGTCTTGAGTTTCTCTATCCAGCTGTCCGATCAGAGCCACCAGTCCTGTGGTTTCGTCAATCTTGAACTGTTTCCGCTCATTCCCAGTCAAGAACGTGTAAGATATTGCCCCATTCTCTCCAATGTCCTCGTCCGTGGCTGTGACGACGGTAATCCGCGCTCCTGGATTGGCGTCCTCGACGATGGTACTGGTGTAGATCTGCCTCGAGAACACAGGAGGACTGTCGTTGTCGTCTGTGACATGAACTCTTACCACAGCATTTTCGCTTAGTCTCTTCAGTCCGTTATCTGTGGCTGTGACCTCAAATGCATAGAAACTCCTCCCCATCGACTTCTGAAGGTTCTCTCGGTCAAAGGACTTCAACATGACGATCGCGCCAGTTTGGACATCAATGCTGAAGTTCTTCTGGTCGGCTGCCA
>JAULBP010123530.1:0-17103 GCA_032355345.1 Lepetodrilus pustulosus | reverse complement strand
AATTTGCCGTTTTTGTCCTAAATAAAGATGCCAGTGAAATTTCCTACGACACATGCTTTGTATATGCTATACTTAACACAAAATATTAATTTATTTCCAAATCATTGTGTTCTTGCCCTTTAAGGTTAAAAATTAGTTAAAAATTAAAGTTGCTGCTACCATTACAGTTTTACATACCCGGTAAGGCCCTAGTTATTTCATTCCCTGGTTTACGAATCCGCTGAATCAATATTCTTCCACTTTGGAAAATATACATGTATATATATTTTATTATATTCTGCCGACAGTGCACAAGACTTTTGAAAATAAGGTCATATAATCCATTAATGAATATGAATAAAAACTGGCAAGCATTGGCAGACACGAAGTTGAAGCCAATTTGATTACTTACTGGCTAATATGTAAAATAATAGACTAGGTTATGACAATTACTGTTATTGACAAGCATTAAAATCCAAACAACTTATGTGTACTGGTATTTATTACAATTATATTGATCAGTTATGTTTATCTTTTGTCAACTGACCACTAAGGATCTACAATTACTTTTTTTTATATTGGACCCGACAGACTTGCCAAAATGTCAAGTTAGAATTATTTATATTTTAAACCACTCGAGCCAATATTATCACAGAAAAATGCGGAAAACATGGAATAAAATAACTACGGCCTAGTGGTAACTGGCAAAAAGTCATGGAGTAATATGTATATTTTGAAATTATTTTACCAGGAATTTTGTGCAGGTGGGCTGATGATATGTACTCCATATTGAAGGAAGGAGTGTGATTTAGGAAGGGAAGCATTACTGGTAGGCCTACTTCATTGCATGTCAATTTTCTTATGAAATCAGAGCAGTAGTATTTAATACACATTCCATGCAGAATTGAGGCATGTATCGATATATTTACATATGTATACTGACCGATTGTTAATCTTGAGTATTCATACCTTAGCCCCAAAATGAGAATATTTGTAACGATATACCTTATAAAAGTGATTTATTTATACTAATATATATTGTTGTAAAAGATATATTTTGGGGTGTGCAATATCTATGACCTGTGCACATTTTAGTGGAGAATATATCAATACAAAATAAAGTAGAATGTAATACCGTAATTATATTCTGTACCTGATATGAACACATTATTTTGGTTGTTAAGTCACTGACAAGCTGAAGAGTCACAATATGACTGTAAAATCCTTTAGTATTAATATTCTGAAAACTATCCTATTAATTTTGATATGTTTTACTGTAAGTTATTTCAAATATGTGTTTTAACTGTTTTTGTATATGCATATTGGTGCTACCAAAACCCAAGTCTAGAAATCTGTATCACATTGTATCAGGCTGAATTCATTTATATTAACAACATTGTGCAATATAATGTACCCAAGATGTTATTTTGAAATATTTTCTGCTTTTCTGATATGAAATATAACTGTATAATTTTACATGGTTTAGATCAGTTTCTTTATTGTACAACAGGACAGTCTATGGTTTAAGTGGACCCAATTTCACATTAAATTTTCTTAATTTAACCAAGTCTTATCGTTATCGACCGTTTGTTTGTGTTGAGCAAGAATCCATAATCATTTTATTTTTCCAAATGCTGTTGTAATAATGTAAATAGTCATTAACTTACAACCGTTCCACCTTCAACATCGTGTCGAAGTCAACAAATGAAGTTTTATTTTATGCTCCAGTGTTTGCCATTGGCAACAAAAAACACACACAAAAATAAAAAATTCATCATCCACTTTAAAAAACAGCATGCATACCATATTCAACACACATTAGGAATCCAAGATTATTTGAAGGTTGAATATCGTATTCAGGTAGTATGTTTAGGGCTTTACTTTCTTTTTGGTATTCCCCCCCCTCTCACCCCCACCCCACCCCCTCAAGAATACCTTGTTTTAGTATATACTTGGCAATAGGATAGTGGAATATATCAGTGAAAATATATCCTTATACTCACTCTTATTTACTAGTATTTACAAAATAATTACAGTATTTCAAATAGTCCTTGGAACATCATTGATAATGATAGTTAGCAAATTTATGAACATTGTTGTTGGAAATTATCATGTATATTTCTTTACATTCCATTGTAAATCACCATTTTATCATCTTATCTCAAGAATGGTCATATATTCCCAGATTCCATCAGCTAGGAATGTTACAGATCTGAGCTGTCTTTGTACATATTTACACACTAGCGTTAAACGCATACAATCACAGATTAAGTTGTTTTCTACCACCAAATAAATCTTTTCATTGCTGTAGGATAGGTAAAATTCCAATGGCATTTACGTTTCCAATTAAACCTGAATAATCAGTTATTTACTGTAATATATCAATTTGCTATTGTCACATTGTGTACGAGATTGAGGAGTTAACTCTAACCATTAACACAATAAATATTAAAATATTGATAACTAGTGAGACATGTGGAATAAGTAACTGGTTGTATAAAGTACTTGTGTAGTCAAAACA
Organism: Lepetodrilus pustulosus; assembly: GCA_032355345.1. NCBI lineage: Eukaryota > Metazoa > Mollusca > Gastropoda > Lepetellida > Lepetodrilidae > Lepetodrilus > Lepetodrilus pustulosus. The sequence goes on along the minus strand of JAULBP010123530.1, from coordinate 14,603 downwards.
AAACAAATGCATATATTTTCAGGTACAACTTCACTAATATATCTGACTCAATGAACTGTGATTGTATGTGTTTAACATACGTTAAGTCAATGTCAGATTACTGTTGATCATCATTATATGTGTTTCTATGTAGGACAATTTAGTACATTATTATATCTGGCATCCTATTTGCTATATTTGTACATGGCTGGCCTTGAATTCTGTTGGTCTTCGATTGTGTGCTACAGTCTGTGATTTCCTTGTTCAGACTATTTATGAACTGTCTCTTGATATAACATGGTATTATTATTTTGAAGTTCTGTTGGAGGTAAGCCTATAGTAACAGGGACATAGCTGACTACGGCCCTGAGTAATGCAGATTTTATTTATTGATATCTTGTTAAAATTCCAGTGTTTGGTCGTATGGTTGTTACAATTATCACGTACAGGGATTCCATAAAACCACGATGGGTATAAGGGAAACAACTCTGGTTAGCCAATCCTGGAATCCATAAACTGGTTCCATGTTGGACCCTCTATACCAGAGCCTGCTACTCAGTCTAATATTTACATGCAGGTATGATACCAGACTACAGATAGCTGAAACGGTTGTGACTTTTGGAATTGAAATTAAGTGCATTCCTAGTGACATTGATACGAAAGATAAAATGGAAAATTGTATTTGCTTCAAGAGTCTGTTGTTAAAAGACAGGAAGATATACAAGTATATATAAGATATATAAGTTCAATTTGGAAACAAAAGCACAAGATAAGTTCATCTTCTACCCTTAACTCCAGTATGGCCTGTCAAGTTGAAGTGTCGTTGAACCTCTAAGTAAAGGTCTAATTTCTTCCCAATTACATATGCATATAATGTGAACATGACACTGGGAATAAAAAAGGTCTGAATGTAATTATTTAACCCATCAGACAGACATGTATTCAACTGAAACTGATGTGTTGAACATTCCACCAGTTTGTTCTGCTCTTAATGTGTGATGTTATAAACTTGCATTTTTGCGATTGTATACAGTGTTCATGTGCTTAATACATTCCTTCAACATCTGTACACTGCTTTACATGTTGTGCCTGGGAAGACAACATACTGCAATGGGAACTACACTGTAAAAGACGGGTATCCTTTCACGAAGCTCTTCTATCCACTAAGAGACCATAGCGCTCTTTGCCGATAACTAATGCACTGCTAAGAGACCGGTATGGTCTCTTAGTGGATAAGAGAGCTTTGTGAAAGGATACCCAGACCATGAGGTTACGAGACTGCCTTTTTTAGCATGACATTGTACTAAAACAAAATATATATATATATCTAGGTCAAGTTCCATGGAATAATATTGTTGAGATACGAGTGTTCCCACTATGATACCCATTTCTATTTTCAGGCTTATAATAATTATAAAATATTGAGATTCAACGTGGAAATCTATGTGAACTGTTTGTTGTATATCCACATGTATTTATTCTATATTCAGAAGTAAATATATCCTATTAATTAATCCATTATGCGCATTTCTAAATAGATAAATCAACATTTGAAGACACCATCACATCAAAAGAAAAATTCATCTGGGTGGAAGAAAACATAGCAAATGTCAAAACAATAATTGTGTATGTGGAGACATTTGCAAGCAATTCTTATTCTTTTTACATTTGAAAGTTATCATAGAATTTGACTAGAGATAATGAACTTTCAAAGGTCTCACAATTATTTCTATTATTTTTGTATGTCCAGTTTTTGTCAAGTTGATCAGCTTCTGTGTATGCAGGTGATATATTTTCATGTGTCTTGTGCTGGATGGTGATCTAAGCCAGGCATCTGTGCTCTGAACACACCACAGCACTTGCTCACAACTTTGTTCCCATAATGTTTAATTTGTCCAAAAACACTTATTAACTTGTTACTAGTATGTTATTTGTTATCATGTCAATAAATTAGAAAACCAAATGTGATGCAAATTTTCTTGTTTGTTGGAGATATTCTACATTTGTAAAAAAAAACAAGCCCTGAGATTATGAAACTCTCTTGAGTACGATCTCATACTCAACTCAGTTTTGTTCATAAAACGTCATGTGACATCATAGCCTGAAACTCAACGGCTTTGAGGTCACATGACGTTTTATGAACAAAATTCTGAGTTGAGTATGAGATCGTACTCAGAAAGTTTCGTAATCTCAGGCCCAAGTTGTTGTAGTACTGGGCTGCGTTCAGATTGCACTACATTTCACTACACTATTCTACAAAGTAGTGGTTGGCTGAATGATTTAGTAGCAAACTGTGTGTGAAATCCATTCGCTTAATGCTTTGGGTTTTCATACAAAACACTACGGGCTCACAGGCAGAAGTAAAAAGTAGTGCTACATAGTACATGTACTACCATGTCTTGACTGAACAGCTACTGTACTGGGTATCCTTTCACGAATCTCTCTTATCCACAAAGAGACTGGTAGCACTCGCTTTGCCGATAGCTAATACACTGCAAAGAGAGCGCTACCAGTCTCATAGTGGATAAGAGAACTTCGTGAAAGGATACCCTGTTCCACAGAACAATCACAGTGCAACTAGAGTCGTAACTCCTATATATACGTTAAAAGCATACAATCATTTGTGATACTTATCATCAATTTTATATGGCCAAGTCCCCTTGTCGATCAATATTGTGGAAAATTCGATCTAGCAGTTATATTTTCCAAAGGCAACATACTTAGAGCTACGTTCGGTTTATTCGAATAAAATAGGACAATCGAGTATTTGGGGAATAAGTACATCAGTATAACAACTTTGGGGTTGACAAATCAAACGTAAGAAGTCTCAGATAGAAATGTTAATCATTACAGACTGATTGCAAGATATTAAGTAATATATATTATATATATATAATATGAAACATCTCTTGTTATTATTCCCAATATTTCGGCCCTTGGCCTTTGTCGTGGGCGCGACGGAATCGAATATCTAAGTAATACCCATACTTGTTCTAAGACTCTATATTAACGGACTGGAACCATCTGTAACCGTACCTATACGTCACAATATAATATTAGGTATTGTGCAAAAGTTTCTCGGCACATTGGTTACCAAAAGGACGGGTCAAATACTACTTTCTCGTGAACGAATTAACATGAATATTTCTACTCAGTCAATATCCTGATCATGAATTTGATAATACCAATATAATAACACTATTTAGGAAATTTCCCATTGGGATTGTCAGTTTTTCGGAATGGAACACGTAATGCCAATAGAAATGTAATTTAATCTGTGAAGCAATCAAATGTTCAATGTAGCAGTTTGGAAATCTGTTGACAAAGTACACTTAGTTAAAGGAATAATATCACACACACATATATATATGGTAGTTTTGGACTATTAGTTACAACTGCAAAATACATTCATTTGACATACATAAAATCATGTTTGTACTTCCAAAAAACTTTCCACCGCTGTATGGTAGACACATTCCATATTAACCCTACGATATATAACTTTGCCAGTTATAACTGATGGTGAAGAACCTAAATAAGGTCGTATTACCTTTTTGCTTAATTATATTAATGCAAGGGGACATAACTCATAGTGGTACGAATAAAACGACACGATTACGTTCGTTCACAGATCAGTTGATACATCAAATACAAGATAATTGATGCTTCGTAACCTGAATTCATATAAAATATGAAGTTTGAGGTAACTATCGAGTGTTTGGGAATAAGTGCATTAGTTGATAACAACTTTTGTTGATAATCAAACATAAGTAGTCTGAGATAGCAATTCGTTTGACCATTATTCAGGTCAACTATCTGTGATAATATGCCTTTAATATAAGGAAGTCTCAGATATAAATTCGTTTGCCATAGATCATTCATTATTAAATTAAAGTCATACTGTCACAGATAGTTGTTATTTACTCATGCACTTATTCCCGAACACTCCATAGTATGTATAAATGAAACGAATATGTTAACATAAATGTAGTTTGCACCAATAGTTCAACATATTTGTGTATATATATATTGTCTCATAATGCTCATAAAAATAGTGATACTAAGAATTTAAAAAATGAAAATGTCATTTTTATTCTCATAATATGTTTTTAATATATACATATAGACTACTAAGTATTACAGTCTATTTGTGCTAAAACACCATCGAGAATGAAGTATTTGTTTAAATCTCTCAGAGTGTTCGTGCTGTTACTGACGCTTGAGTATTTCAGAGCTGAGTATGGAAACACATAGAACTATTAATCTGTTTCCCAAATAGACTACTTTAATACAAAATGTCAGCTTCATTGTCCTGGGGGACCTACTGGCGGCAATGCGAACTGATCACGACCTACATTCTTGAAACGTTCCGCCATCTCTGGTTGCAATATCTCTCCGCGATTACACTGGCACAATGAGTGGTTGTTTGTTGCATATACTGCACCACGCCATTCACTGTCACAGCTTTGCAACGTCTCAGAATAAACGGTTACATTAAAGATATTCATACGAGACCACAAAACACTGTCGACGTCATGAATGCTGAAAATTGCCACATGAACTTGCTGTTCTGAAGAAACTCTAGAAAACCGCTTTCAGCTAATAAATCTGGACATAGTGATTGATTAAAGTACGAAAAAAGTCACTCTCTTTCATTCATGCCTGTTGAGCTCGAGGGTGAGCCTTTGCACATGGCTTTGGACTTGTATTCCTGCGCAATTACATCGTGACAAAGAAAAGTGGACTGGTCACTTGATCCAGTGCCAGATATCTCCGCGAGAAATGAAATACCGGTACCTAAGTAATATATCTTACTTAAATTAATCCTGTTAGGTAGAACTATTTGTAGCACGTTTGTGCTGTCGTAATTTACGTGCCTCGTCTCAAAGTCTGCTGTAGCGCCTATTCTCGACATGTTCTTACGATCGTACGGCAGTCTTAAGAATACCTATAGCACGTGCTTTTCACGTTCTTAGGCTAAGATTATCGTAAGAACGTTTCGAGAATAGTGTGCGCATATGTAGCGTAGTTGCCATAGCGTAGACTCTGTAAGCGGCAAGTGGATGGTTCGAGCCCACGGCCGATTCATACCACAACACGTTGACAGATTGTACTTGTTGTTCCCCTACGTGGCGCTTGGCATGATGATCCAGTGATCTACACACAAGCCGTGATATGAGTGACATAATAATGAATCTTCACGCCACGGCACTATTCCCCAATTCAACCACAGGTGCTTGTCACAAATATTGGAAACCCTCGTAATAGTATTACGAGGTTTTCCAATATTTGTGACAGGCACCTGTGGCGAAACCAATCATCTCAAAGACGTCTTCAGTCTAGGAGCACAATTCATTACAGGGTTTATACTTATTCTGCTCCTCGTATATTCAAACCCACGTACAACCACCGACAAAGCAGATAAATGAGCCACTCACACTATTATTGCACACGTTTATCGTTCTGAATATCGGAGCTATAACTTTGGAAATGCATTGATACTCATGAACGTTTAATCAAGCCAATGACCATTCTTCAATACAGAAACTTCTGTTTGGCATTACCGGCATCTTCATTAGAAAATTCCCCAATCCAAATATGCAGCGTGTATTAGTCGTCAACACTGATGGAGAACATGTCTGCAATCGACTTTTTAGACGGAGCTAACACGAATGTCGATGTAATTTAAGATACCAGGATTGTCTTGTTTCCAGTTGTCAGTCGCTGATGGACTGTATGTGTACAGCGCAAATTGACCGGCCTACTCAACGCCAACCAAGTAACACTCAGGATGGTACGATTCTTTAATGTTCATTGTTGATGACGAGTATATCGGTTAGGTCGTGCACAATTTTCATTGTCAAGTACTTTTGAATTGATTTAATTATGTAATAGATCTGGCAAAACGTGTCACGAATATTTATGAGGACTGTTCTTTTATGATAGTTTCATAATAATATCAATTGAAGTGTAATCTTTAAATTTCAAGGATGTCATGATGACGACATTTCCCCAGAATATATATTCTTTTATAGGCTTAAAGTAAAATCGCAAAACGAGGAATAATGAAAAAAATATACACACTGTATAATAATATAATAAAGTACAAGAATGCTCCTTGTCTGTACTGTCGAGAGGCGGCCTTCTAAATAACTCTGACAGTTTACATCATATTTGATAACGACATGTTTACTATTCTGCAATATATTTCGAACAAGACACGTTCACAGACAAAGAAATACGTTCAGTGTCCAGGGTATGGTTCCTCAAAGCTCTCATATCTACTACGAGACCATAAGTACTCTCGTAGCGATCTCTAATACATAGATACATGGATACTGTGCACTTACGAGAGCACTATGGTCTCACAGTGGATATGAGAGCTTCTAGAAACGATATCCTGTTCCAGAGATTGTGTTACGATCCTGGAATAGGACCACTAACGTGTTTTTGCTGTGTCTGTGTCCAGCTCTAACCATTTTAATAAAACGTCTTTAAGAGTAGACCTCGTAGACAACACTGACACCGACTCCCTGTCTTAGAATAACGAACAAATCAGATAGATATTCCCCGAGACGGCTAATAATTATACCCAGGATAGAAACTCTGCGGTCTAGTTCAGAGTGACATGCATTTTTAATTCCTCCCTACGAGAAGAACCGTAGTCATCTTCTCCTGGAGGAGAGACAGACTGTTTAGTGTCCGCTCGAGCCATGGCCGTCATTTACTCGCGGCACGCACGCATTGAAGTGCACTCGGTAAAGACAGGACGCCTCTTGGGAATATGTGCGTTAAACATCACGTTGACAGGAGGCCAGAAGGGCGTGCGCAGCGCCACCTGGTGTGAATACAGACTTCCGATAGGATTGCTTGAAAGCAGAGCTAATTGAAGTCTATAAGAAATACGCAAATATCGGTTCTGAATTATCGGGAAGCAATCCCACAGTTGGTTTTAGCTTTGAATTGAGTATAGAGCTGTTTTCAATAATAAGAAAATACAGTTGTGAGTGTATTTCCTATGTATACTCGTGTCAGATATATAGATTTTGAGGTTCACACAGCATATATCCTCCAAAAACTTCCCATTTGCATCCGCCATTGCATATTTGTATTGTAACGTGTGTGTAATTATTATCAAACGAAGGATCTATGTATAAAAGAAAGCTATAGGGCAGCTGCCATTAATGTAATACCATTGTATTTCTTGTTTATTCAATGAGTATCAATCTGTGAGATATTATAGAGCTTTGAAAAAGTCCCTAAACAGATGCCAATATACCCACACAGTTCACTATGACTGACGGCAATGCCTTCTTGAAACATCATCTTCTCACGTTTCTGTTCTGAACCTCAATACAAATATTTCGTGATTTTCTCTAATCGAAATACATTCTGAGCAAATGTTTACTTTTGAAGTTTTTTTGGATTCGTGAACAGCAAACTCAATGACCTACTGCACACGGCTCTCTTGTACACATATAACAATATGACATTGATGGACATCAGTCAATGTGTACTATAGAAATGTTCTATAATGTGTGCAGACTTACTTGTTGATCAAACACATCAAAACGGTTAGGCGTCCCCTTATAGGTGTCCAGGCCACGAAGCTCTCTTGTCTACTAAGAGATTGGTAACGCTCTCTTTGCCGATAGCTAATACAATGCTAAGAGAGCGCTACCAGGCTCTTAGTGGATAAGAGAGCTTTGTGAAAGGATACCCAGGCCATCTAAAGTAAAACCAGGACACCCTACGTGAAAGTGTCCTGCTAGGATCCTATTAGGATTTTGTTAGGATCCTGGAACAGGACACTTAACCCATTTTGTTTTCGCCGTGAAAAATATTAGGTCATAAGTACACCGAGTCTTTATGCCAGTATATTTACTGACCACGCTTTTACCTACTATATATGAAAGTAATCAGGATAGATTAATACTCTTGGTATTAATTTTCGTCGTGTGAATTCCCACAGGTGTGATGCAGACAGACGACGAATTTAATCTCGCCACGACTTGATCGCTTGCATGACCAGCTCGCACTCTCACCAGTAGGGCCAACAAACGGCCCATTTATCATACGTTAAATACAGAGATTACGAGCATATCGAATCTATCATCCACTGCTTCATATGCACTCATATCAACTGTGACTGTCACAGACTTTGACCGTAAGAAAAACATTAAAAATCAAGTAAATAAACCTGTATTGACACATAACGTGTGTGTACGTAAATAGAAGTATTTTTAAAGCTTATATGTTCTTACAGAACAAGCATGGTCATCAGACGCTAATAGAAACGAGTACTCGTTTTAGTCCTATATACAACTTCTGTACGATACTCTGAATGTCAGGGTATGAAGCCAGACAACGTTGTCTTGGCATATTCTTTTCATAGAAGTCTAACGTGAAGACCCTAAGCACGGAGCTTAGTAAATGTCACATCCTTTCCGTATTCTACTAGGCAGCCGAAAAAACTCCAAAACCACCAGATACCGATCAAAGATTATTATATTACCATGCTGTTCAGAAATGTTGTGCCCATAGTGGAAAATGATATTATTGGAAACTTTGTTAGCGGCAACTGTGTATAGAAGCTTTTATGGCCTAATAAAGTCCACTGGGTACATGGGACAAAAGGTCGCCGACGGCGTGTTTCTTTGGAGGTCACTTCTTCGCGAACAGCATTATCATGCACACGTTCTAAAGACTACTCTAATAATATAATAAAATCTCTGGCAGCTAATGTCGAATTTACCGGTTACTGAAATCATTAAGCTTTTGAAGCTATCGGGAATCTTGAAATATTATGCAATTTGTAAAGATAAGTTTATTATTGCTGTACGATCTAGGTAGAATCATGGAATATGTTTTAATGTAAAATCTTTTTACATCTGGCTTCTTTATGTGATCATTATTAGCTGAATCATGTTTGTCTTTGATCGTATTACCTCCCCTGGTGATTTGATGTTCAGTGATAAATCTCGCGAGATCATAGCACGATCATCGATCACATCGACACAGAGACACTACCTCTGATTAAGTCAATTCGTCTAGAGCACCAACCAGTCGAAACTCTGGTGTAATTATCCTCACGTGAGGACACCAATATCTCACAGTTAAATTGTCCCTAATTGCCAACATTTTCAGACAATATTAACAAGAACGTACGTTTCACGTTATAACGGAAATCGATCTTAGACAAGATAATTAATGGTTCGTAACCTGAATTCATATAAAATGTGAAATTTATGATAACTATCGAGTATTGGGAAATAAAAGTACATTAGTAAATAACTTTTGAATGGACAAATCAAACGTAAGTACTAAAAAGTCACAGATATAAATTTGTTTGACCATTATGTAGGTCAACCATCTGTGATAGTATGCCTTTAATCCTCTCCCAGCTGAATATTACACACATCTCTTTAGGGCATCTCCGGTTACTTATAGCAGGGAGAGGGTTAACATAATAAATGATTAAAATTACACACCGCGGTAGTAATGTATCCGGTTTGGGAAAACAAATTGATGTCTGATATGATTTAAATGTAGTTTATTCGTCAGAAAAGGAAAATATATTTTTTTTCAATTTAGTAAATTTGCTCCCGTGATGTCTTCCCGCAAGAAAATGTCTAAATTAATTATTTTGTGTAGATGTTGGTGCTCAGGATGGCTTGGTTGTTGGTAAATGCAACATAAACTGGACGCTTACTTATTTCCATTATTACTGTACAATGTGTGAACACGTACAAGGGAAGGTTGTTCAGCTATTGGATGCTGCATTTAAACCTCTTACTGCAGTATTTTGAGCAACGGTCTCTTATTATTACTGGAAGGTGTTCTACATCGAGCAGACCTAGCTATGGGACGAACATTGCCATTATAGATCTATTACATTACCAGATCAGGAACTTATTGTTGGCTTACTGTTTCTGACGTGTGTCAACATTGTTTGCATCCCAGGCTTATCTTGCCGATTCAAACGACACAAACTTAACGTTATCGTAATCAAACCTTACTTCTTTCGGACCTATTCTCGCCCCAAGCTATGTCTAGACATTTTCGTAAGTGAAGCGATAAGTTAGAAATGCCAAATCTCTACAACTTGGTTGTTTTTTCGCGTCCAATTATAAAAATGAAATTAACATTGTTTGACTGCTAGGGAATGGAACTTTCCCCAAGAGACAATTATGCTAGACACAAACACGTTGGATCAAGTAAAATTGAAAATATTATGAACATTACACGTTTCATTTATCTGTGTAAATTTAGTTCAACTATGACATGTTCTAATAATTTGCGTTGTTTTAATCTTACAATGTATAAAACAGGCAACCACAGTACGAATGTTATACACCTACTATTGTCCTTCTCTAGTATATTCCTACTGGTTTGATCCTATTATGTACTAGGAATATTATGTTATGTTATTGCATCTACCACATCTAAATAATCACCTGTCAATATTCCACAGACATTTTCTGCTTACAGAATCGAGTCATGTCGGAGACTGAAATCCAAATATTCATCATGTTTGCATATTATCTGGCAATATGTTTTCGATGCTATTATTACAGGCTCCGACTTTACAAGAAATATTCCTGTTTGTATAAATTGACAAGTTAACCAATTGACCTAGCTGTGTGATAAGGCATACAGCGATCGATGATTAAAACTCCTAAATCAGAATTTATATTAACGTTTTCCTACAAACACACTAACATCACTCACTGTAGTGCCAATACATTCCATAATAAACTTTAATAACGTTCTTCCACAAATCTGCGCACGGAGACGTTTTGAATTCTCGTGATGGTGGAAGAGATCGTACTTCAATATCTGGAGTATGTTGAACGTTAGGAAAAATCAATACACCGAATTTCACAGTCGCTCAACGGTGTTACATCCTGTCATTCGATTATTGCGAGTCGATGGCTTAGCAAAGATACATAGGGTCTCATGGACAGTGTTTGCAGTTGGAAGTTTTCCTGGTTGTAAGGTTATCATGTAAGGTTAAAATGCCCTCGTTGATTAGTCATCATTCACGTATATGTACTGTAAATCCTTGAATAGAAGCCCGTTTTGAATAGAAACATGTCTTGAATATAAGCCTGCCTTGAGCATGTTGAGTAGAGGCCGGGCCTGCCTTGAGTAGAAGCTTGGTTTAACCATCACCATGCTGAAGGCAACCGGAGTTGCCCTAAATAGCAGTGCATTTGCCTAATCCAGCAGGGAGAGGGTTAAATAGAGGTCTGTACTGTTTATAAGGCTGTCCTAAATAGTGGTCATTTGAAGCTATAATTGATTGCAAGTAAATGTTTAGGAACCTGCTACAAGTTAGTTAAAATTATTGTAGCGATACACGTGATTCTAACAACCAGACTTACATTTGTAGAGGGTTCCAAAGATGTGACACAATCAATTATAGCAACATCTATCCTCAACTACGGGATATTGTTGAAAGGTCGTCATGTAAAGTAACAAGTCAATTGTTGCAAAGCCATTATGAAAGGTTAGAAGGACATCATGTAATGTTGAAAGGCTCTGATTACAAGGTCGCCATGAATGGTTGCAAATGCGTGAGTGAAAGGTCGTCATGAAAGGTTGCTCGAGATTCCTCTAGAGCATTCCCTGCTTAACATAAGGTAATATTTTTATATAGGTTTTATAAGGGGAAGCCAAACAAATATAGAAATGTCTTGTGGTTAGCAGGGAAGGCTAGAGGAATCTCGAACCACATGCAGAGTTGCATGTGCCTAATTGCAAGGACATCATGTAAGGTTGCACGATCCTGATTGCAAGGTCGTAATGTTCTGGTTGTAAGGCCAATTAGGCTGAACATGCAGCTGTCTAAATACACCTATGGACATGATATATAAATGAGTATATAAATGACATATATAAAGGCGGGGTTGAGAAGATTATAGTCATTAGGCGTCCATCACAGACATCGCTAGGGTACATAACTAGATGGTCACCAGTTGCCTCAACAAACGATTCCAATATCCCACGTGCGTGACAACCTTATTGACTCTGGGTCTAGTTATGATTCCACAATTTTCTTCATGACCTGATGTTCTTGTTAGTATCAATGATTTATCTCTATCGATATCAGGGCAACGCGCTGAAGTCGAAATGGCGACGCGAATATTCATGATTACCGAGTATATATCAGTCTGTAGTGTGATCCACCATATAGGTAGACAGGTAAAGTCAGCTCTCTCGACGAAGATAGACCCTGAACATGTCTGTGACTGGAGGGTCCAGGGTCGAGATCCTGCAGGTCATATTGAATTATATCTCTGGAATAACCAGGCGTCTTCGTTTGCTGTTGTTCACCGCAGATAGCCGAGATCTTTTCGGAAAGTGTTTCGGAAAGATTACGATGCGAGAGAATACATTATAGAATTACGTATAGTGGTGATGTCATTTTAGCGGTATACGAGTTTGCACTTCTTTCAGCGGAGATGTGTTTGTCAGATAATATTAATCTCATAGTGGATGCGAAACTCGGTTACACTATATACAGAGAGTTGTCGAAATGGAAAATAAAAATCATGTTAACCATCATGTTTTAAAATTAAATTATAATTTACGAAATTATTTCAGAATAGGTTAAATCACAGAATATACGTATTACTTGCATTGATAAACCTCATATTGAAACGATTCTAGTCTTTTCAGATTTGCTTCAGTATCTCGATTCATGTCTTGGTGTTCTATTAAAGTTATTTGAATATTCATACTCTAGCAATTGAGTTATTTAAGTTAGGACTAAATGTGAATTCAATTTCAAGTCTCAATTCCAATACCATATTGATGCAATCTACAACAACAACAATAATAATAATAATAACAACAACAACAACAATAACAACTGGATAACATTGAACCTACAACATACTGTATATGTGTAAAGGTAACACAAAGATGAGGATAGAGGTAAGGAGCGCAAGTTGTATGTTCTGAATGTCGTGAGATACCGGTAGGTCAGGTAGAATCGCTTGTACTGGTTAATACTACACAATACCTTCCCTGGAAATATCGATGTTGCTTTGCTAGCAGATTATATTGAATTCGTTTCCTGACATCCCTCGTTCAGAACATTTCACAGTTTTTCAACGCTTAGTGCCAACGTCGGCTCGATCTCCAAAGAGTTTGCGACTCTTTGTTTAAAAAAAAACAAATTCCACTAAACATAATTTGGTCATGAATAGGAGCGCAACCTGTCCATAAAATATGCAGTGGAACGGAAACCTCGTTTCTTGTCCTGTCAGCAGATGCTTTGATGCCCTTTTCATGTCCTTCCCATTCATATGCATGGAGGCAGAGCGGAATGCATACTCCGTCAACAGCGGCAAACCTCCCGACTAACGCTTACGTTAACAGCGGCGGCTATTAGCGTAAACAGTGGAGTGTTAACGCTGTTTGAAGAGCATGAGCAGAATAGAAAAGGCCGAGTTCCTGTCCTCACCGGGTTGTATTAAGGAGTGTTATACCTAATGCCTGTTGACAGAAGACGTTGCTTATGCTGTTACGATGGTCATCTGTATGTTACGTTATTTGACAGGGTCATCAATAATACAGCTTGGTCGCGTTTCACAGAACGATCGTAACGTTAAGTCAGACTTAAGGTAACTCAAAGTTAATGTATATGAGTTACGATTCTCGTAAAGGTGGACTCTCACCTTTGTAGCAACAACTTGTATTATCGATGCATGCGAACAATTGAAAATGACGTAGAAGTGAACGTATTCGATTGTTCTTATGCATCGAGAATACAAGTTGTTGCTACTAATCGCACCGTGAGAGTCCACCTTTACGAGAATCGTAACTCATAATTATACATTAACATGGACTTACGACTCTCGTGGCGCTACGATTGTTTTGTAGAGCAGGACCTCGGCGTGACTAATGCCAGGTAGCATTGGATAAGACATACTAGGCATGTTTGTATAAATAGCCTCCATCGAAACATATAATACATAAGTCATCGATTGTATTTGGTATATTTTCATATCGATTATTTATACAAGACACATATCTAATTCTATCTTTCCTTACATTTTGCTTGTTCAACAATCAGTATAGGCAATAACTCACTTTTCACACGAGAATATAGATTATATGTTTAGGGTGAATTGATCAATGTTATGCTTCTTTAACTATCTGGGAACTTACAGCATCAATATATCACTACACAGATCTAAATATTTGAGAAGGCAACGTATATGAAGGATTGTAACGCCACCAGCGTTATGTAATAATTTATATATGCATAATATAACTATGAGATATTTTGCCTTCACAGACTTAAAACATTGAGCCCATATAATACTGCGAACAACATATTTGAATACATGTACTATATTGTTTATTCACAGTAGTAAAAGTCATCTCGACTAGATGTAATCCGAGAACGTCTGCAGCTGAAGTAAAGGAACTTATAAATTTGTGAACATTGTGAAGCAGTAAAATAGTTTGACAGGATATGGTTTTTTTCCAGAAGCCGCTTATTAAAGGGGCAAGATCATACTTGCATAGGGGAAAATGGTCACTATCGGGGTTATTACATATTCTGAAAGAACAATCTTTCCCCGACATGTGTTAATTTTTTCAGATTT
>JAULBP010123419.1:0-17115 GCA_032355345.1 Lepetodrilus pustulosus | reverse complement strand
AGGCGGGGTCAGACGTGGATCCCATTTTTATTTTTGTTATTTACCTGTACTATCGTATAAGGCGGGTACTATAAGGCGGAGGGTATGTCATGGACCCCAACTTCAGCGCTATATCGAGGGGACACTGTACATGTATGTGAAAAAAATTAATCTACTTGTAGTAGAATTATGCGAAAAAATACATTTCCTTATTTCATCCACTACCTATCCAATTTGTCTAATTCTGTGAAATGTCTCTTTTACATGTATTTATCGTATATTTTTTTTTAACAAATGTATCTCTAGGAAAAAGTATTTGGGGAAAACACTGATATATTTTCATTAAATCTGACTTAATTTGTCCAACAAAGAAAATTTACCTCTCCAGATTGTAGCTGTCTCTTACAAACAGAAAACGTACTTGTTTTAACGTGACTTTACATTCATGTAGTAATCATTTCTAATTAGCACTGCTCGTTATCGGCTTCCCTGCATTGGCCCAGCCTCTTTATAATGGTAGAAATGTCAGATAAATCCTGCTTTCCTTTCAGGGATACTCTGGCCTGATGTAAGTTATTCAGACGGAGAGCTTAACAGTCTGACAAATAAATTCATGTTTCTTCTACAAAGGGGCCGCGAGTGGGCCGATAGCATCACGGACGTCGTCATTATATACCATTGCCTTGGTTTTTATATGCCTGTGTAATTTTAATTAATGATTTATGAAACATTTTAGTTACCATGCAGATGTTTGTGATTGACATGTGGACAATAATATTTTCCTTAGTAGTTGTTTTGTTTGGATACTATGGGAGGATAGCCTGTTATATAATTATTTTTGCAATAGCATACTCATAATAATCTAAAAGGCATAATATCACAGATATTTATGGTTGTTTTGATCTTGTTCTTAGCTACA
The DNA here is from genome assembly GCA_032355345.1 of Lepetodrilus pustulosus. Lineage (NCBI taxonomy): Eukaryota > Metazoa > Mollusca > Gastropoda > Lepetellida > Lepetodrilidae > Lepetodrilus > Lepetodrilus pustulosus. Next base: position 16,217 of record JAULBP010123419.1, on the reverse strand, counting down.
ACTGCAAAGTACATTCACTTGACATGTTTGTACTTCAAAAAATCTTTCCATCGCTGTTAGACAAGACAAGATAATTAATGTTCCGCCGTAACCTTAATTCATATAAAATATGAACCTATTGAGTGTTGGGGATTAAGTGCATCAGTAAATAACAACTTTTGGGTAGACAAATCAAACATAAGTAATCCCAGATAGAAATTTGTTTGACCATTATCTAGGTCAACCATCTGTGATAGTATGCCTTTAATGGTAAAGATTTCTACTGCATAATAATAAATTTGTCACACATTAATAGTTTGTGTCACACAATAATAGTTTGGGGCACCGTTTTGCAATAGATGATGTTAAATGCAAGCTCAAGGCAATAATTTACAATGCAATAGAGTATTTTAAACCTTGACATTATTTCCACTGAAAACATCATCTGTCCCAAAGCTTGTTAAAAGCTGAAACTTATATTAACATTCCAAATACTTCAACACTGGAGCCGTTCTGTCTCTTAAACACATGAATGTATTTGTGTGAGGAAAACATGTATTTACATAATTCGCCACAACAAGTTGAATACTGTTTCTGAAACTCTCTTAGTAAAAACTACACTAAATATATGTTAGTTCTAAGTATGCTATGAAAATACTTGAAAGTTGCAGAAATATTTACATAGCTGCTGCAGACATTGGAGAGAATATATGATTGTTTTATGACTTTATTCAAGCCTTTTCTTACTTTACAGGTGTTTTATGCCTTTGTAAACATGTTAGTATTTATTCTAAAGAAAATACATACCCTGTCGAAATACAAGCAATTTGCACAGGAATGGATTTACAATATATGATTTACGTTGATGAAACGTGGTGTTATAGGCAGCAGTTAATATATTTATTCGAGCTGAAACGAGTACATATGGGATGTAGAATTGAAGTAAGATTTTATTATTTTTGTTATGATACTTGATTGGAAGTGTGCCTTTAATGGCCAAGCTTTGAAGTGCAGCAGTTATCTAACATTAGTTTATTGCACAAAGAAACGCACACGTCTTTGAGGGTGGGTACTTGAGATGTGTGTGCCTTTAATTAAATGTAATAGATAAAACAAATAGATAAAACAGTCTGATATAAATATTGCTTCAATGTTTGGCTTGAAATCCATCTCTCAGAAAGTTCAGCCTTGTGTGTTCTGGTTGGCAATGTCAATGTTTGGTATCGGCCAGAAACGTAGGCCTACATTAGGATACAGTGGATAGTTGGTTTAACAGTATTGCAATATCTTGGCAGTCTGTTTAAGGTTGGGGAAAACCTGAAATTGTGTGGAACATGCCATTGGAATTATTCCATTGTTGTCATACAGAAATGTGCATTCTTTATATGTATATCTGCACATTGGCAATAAAGCATAAAGCAACTATAAACCCCAGTACCCCCCCCCCCCCCAATTTTTTTTTAAAATAAATAAATAAAGCATAATGGTTATCATGGATTAATCTATATTTAACTTTGACTTCAAATTCATCTCGGTGAACAGTGTTCTCGAGTTGTTTTTTTCTTTTTCGCCGATTAATTTAAATGGTCGAAATCACGACCAAAGCCATTAGGTCAATAGTAATGATCCCATTCTAAGCTGAATTTAAAGACATAACCTTTAGGATTTATATATATTCTGCATTGGCACATAGAGTTTGTTCTAAAAAAGCATGATCTTGTATCAGATCAAATTGAATTTATTAATTTAGGATTTTGTTGTCAATATGGTGTACATCAAGTCTTAATATCACAGATATTTATGGTCGTTTTGGACTAGTTCTTAGCTACAACATTCACTTGACATACAGTAAATTATATTTGTACACTGTACTTCCAAAATCCTTTCCACTGCTGTATGGTGGACAACATTCCATTCCAACACCATGATATAGGATTTTACCAGTTATAGCTGATAGAAAACATAGTTGTATTTCTGTTTGTTTCATTATATTAATGCAAGGGGACATAACTCAAAGTGGTACAACTAAAATATAAAACAACATGATTACGTTCATTCACATATCAGGTGATGCATCAAAGACAAGATAATTAATGCTTTGTAACCTGAATTATTATTAAATATGATATTTGTTGTAACTATCGAGTGTTGGGGAATATATGCATTTAAGTAAATAACATTTTGGTAGACAAATCAAGTGTAAGTAGTCTCAGATAGAAATTTGTTTGATCATTATCCAGACCGACCATCTGTGATAGTATGCCTTTAAGTGCATATGCACTAATGTCTTGTTGACTGTAGTGGATAAGGTTTTAGGAGCTTTGCGCTTTCAGATTTTTTTTGTGTGTGAAAATCCATGATAATGCTTCTGCAGTTTCTCTATAAGATGAAACCTGTCAATATAGATTTAGCAGTGCACATGGCATATAACCCTCAGCAATGGATGAAAATGGGCATGTTTTTCTAATTTTAATCAGGGAAAAAAATGTTTAACGAACGTAAAGTCCATAATACTGATGGGTACATTGCAATCATATCATACATATGAAGATGTTAGTGGTCTATTGGGAACGTAAAATGTGAATTGCTTGCCATGGAATTAAATTTTAAATGTTTTTATACATGTATCTGACGAGTTAAAAAAATAATTCATCTAATATAATTGGAAAGATGCACCTAAGATGTTTTCTTTTAAAGGGTTACGTTCAGTTTATGATGTTCAGTGTAATAGCAGTGTTCAGCTCTGGAGAATTGTCTCATATCACTGCTTCCCCTTGTTGACACTTCGCACTGGAGTCAGAAGTTCACTGTTGATGTCTGTGAAAAGTCTGTCTTCAACTTCTGTTTCCTGAGCATCAGATACACTGAGTTGATTAAAACAATTTCCTTGATAGATAGATTTATTTTGGAGATCAATCACAGTTAGATGAATCATTGTTTCGAGTCGGAGAATCATGAGTAAATATTGAAAAATAATTCCTATCGCTGCCTTTCCAAACATGGTTAATCCGACTCGCAAGTTTGTTTCACGATCCAATAAGGCATCAATTTGCGTGGTCGCTGGGACCGAGTTTAGAACAAAGACCAAAAGAAATCGAACAATAAATTTCTTAAGTGATTCTTTCCTGTGGTTCCATTTCCAATTGCCTGGCACTCTGTCACCAGGAATGCTTCTCAAAATGAGCTTTCTTGACTCGACTCCGGGGAAACCCCAGTGTACATGTTTGTGGTAGCTTTTGAAGGAGAGTTGACCGATCTCAGGTTGATGTTCGTTACTTTGCCCAGATTAGTCTATATCGACCCCCGTGGACAGTGCAATCAAGGGGAGGTAACTGAACATTTTTGGTGAATCAGCTGATAAATTTTGGAATTGATATCTACTAAAAGGGTATCATTTATCTTCTCATGTCATTTTACCATGTACAATTGTTTGTCAAGCAAATATATTTGACTCATTATTATGCAACTATCACTACAAATATGTTAATGACTACCTATATGTTTATATTGAAACCATGTACAACCATATTAATAGCATGTAGTTAGTATGATTGTCCATTTTCACCTCTACAAACTATATTATCCTTAAAAATAAATATTCCATTAAACAGCTGTTAAATATAGCTCAGCTGAATACACATTTGTTACGCTGCCATTGAATAACACTGCGTTCACATTATTGTCAAACACATCATGTTATCAGCCAAAAAATACCTTCTTATTTATTTGTCCTGATAATAATCTTTAAAGTCTTCCATTCTGATCCATTAGCAAACATCATCATGGTTTATTTGATCAGCATACCTTGGAGTTGGAACTGCCAGAATATCACTCGGAAGTATTTAGCAGACCTCCTTTCATAATGAGCGGCTTGTTCTCCCCCAAAACACCCTCTTCTGTCTCCATTTATTTTCATACCTCTTATCTTTGCCTATTAGAATCCAGAGATGTTGTATAAAGTTACCCGTGTTTGTTTGGACGTGATCAGTCTGAATATATGAGTCACTTTTATGCGTGCTTCCCTCATCCTGCTCCACAGAAGATCCATGGATGTTTTTTCACGACAATAAAGGCAAAGTCATGACATATTACTACAAACATATTCAGTGTTTAGGGATACAGTGTCCAAGAGCTTCCTGTGAGAATCCATCCATACTACTTTCCTGAGGGATGTTCCCCGCTGTAGTAAAATAAACACGGACTGTGGTGGTTTAGAAAGGTCTTGGTGTTTTTGATCATGGCTTATAGGTATTAAGATTCGGAAGAGGATAACTTGCCTGTAGGGGATCACAGATTGTAGGTGGGAACCACTCTCGCCGAGCACCTGCTGCATACACGAACATTCGTAAATATAAAAAATAACATTATTACGAAAACCTTCTATTTTTATTTTTTTTATGTAAAAAGAAAAACAACCCTGATGGAACATCGGTGATAAATAGGTAATATTTAATAGTGCCTGATTCACATTATGATAATAATATAATAAGTACCAAATTTATATAGCGCTCTTTTCATGCTTATAGCCAGTTAAAAAGCTCTTTACAACATAAGATACAAAATATATAATAATATTAATAATAATAATATATGCATTTATATAGCGCCCCATACACCATTAATATATTAATATTCAACAATAGTTTGCACTAGTGAACTCCTATAATATTCTTTTGACAATTTAGTTCTAAGATAGTAGCATATTGATTTTGCTTGTATTTGGAAACATATTCTTTTCAAGAGTATCCACAGACAATAAAATATGGCAAACAGATAGTTATTGAATCTGTTAAGTATGGAATTGGAGATTTAATGCCGAGATCATTTGGTGCATAAATATGCCGACGGCAAGAAGTGCATGTTGACTATCATGATTCAAATCTAATTGAGCAAACCGATGCAGTGCTTTTTCCATTTTGCCAATTGAAGGGGTAATTTTCTCAAACATTATGTTTCTTGCAGATATGCATGTAGAGATTAGACTGTGGCAGAAATTTCCTCGACATTGTAAACTTTCTGGGTATATCATGGACAAGTAGGATCTTGTTTCTGCGAGTATGTTGCAACTGACTGTTTTTGTGAAATATTGGTTAGTAGGGAATTAGATTTGGATTGGTTGCCAGTGTTTGATGGAGCTCTACCTGTATGTTAATTAAACCTTCAAGGCATTGTGCTGAAAGGAGATCCAGTAATTCGTGGAAGAAAAGAAGAAATATCAAACAGACATATAAGAAGCTGCCTAATGAGAAATAATCATTGTTGGTTTTTTGTGTCGATTTTGAGATTGTTGAAATCCTGAGAGAAAAAGATTGGTCATTTACTAGGAAAGAAATGATACTTCATAGACAACATGGTCAAGTTACAAGATTATGATTGCAATATTTTTTTTATCCTATTTTTTTTCATACAGGGAAAGATTAGTATTCATGTAACATCTATTGGCCTATTCAAGAAAGTTAATTAAGTTACAGTAGCGTTTGTGGACATATTCGTTACTTTTATAACAATGAAACATTTCCAAGGATCTACAAGCTCCATGTATTCTTACAAACACATTTGATATAGAATCGGATGACATCAAATTCCCCCAAATTAGATCTGAAATTTGGTAGAAAGCTTCCCACAAGATATCTACCAGACAGTAATTAATTATTTTGAGTTTATGATGTGTACAGTTGTTATTATCTGGGTCTGTATTCTCGAAACTTCATAAGTACAGTGTCCTCTCGATACAGAGTGGATTAAGATATAAGGCTGGGTCAGATGTGGATCCCATTTTTAGTTTTGTTATTTACCTGTACTATAATATATGTCTGGTACTATAAGGTCGGGGGTATGTCATGGACCCCAAATTCAGCGTTATATCAAGGGGACACTGTACATGTACTAATAATTTGCCAAACTAGTTTTCTTCTTGTGTTAATTTATGAAGAGATTTTTCTCACCAAGAAATTTGCAAATTAAATATTTTCGAGAATTCAGCCCCTGGTACCAAACATGATTCTTGGAATTTACCATAACACATAGTGGTTGAATCTAATCCTTCCAATGGACCGAGTGCTAGCTAAATGGTAGAATGTTTGGACCTCGAGATCAGAGCCAAAGGCCCCAGCATCTTGGCATCAACGGTTATGAAAGTTACCTTTCTTCCATGATCATGATAGGATGCACTGTATGTACCGTGGCAATGTGTTTATCATCATTGGTCTGTAAGTACCAGCCTGTGCTCGCAGATTTGCATATATTACTAGTTTCCTCCTGCCGTTAACTGACAAGCCGTGATATAAGTGAAAGAATCTTGAAAGGGGCTCTAACCTCCAATAAAGAAAATATAAAAAAGAAATAATATTAATTTCTCACACTTTAGTACAGTGGTTAGCCAGATGAATCCTGAGTTTGAATCCCCATCCTGAGAACTGGTGTTTTTAAGAATTGTTCTACATATATTAAAATCATTTTTGGATCTGACTAATATTTATATATAGGATGAAGAACTTGATCAGCCATGTTTCATGTTCGTTAACCCATACCTCATTCGTCTTACTGCTATTGGTTGTGTGTTTGCCTCTCACATTTCGCTGTGATATCCATTAACTTCCATGATAAACAGCACTAAGCCACAGGACTTTCTCACTTAATGTAGGGAAAAGTAATTCTTTACAACGAACAACTTCATTGCATAATAAAAATGTAGATAAAGCTTCTATACAATGTTTTTTATGTCGGCGTATACATCAACCATTCATTGACTAACTGCTGGCTTGATAATAGAAATGACCGTGGTTTGATAATTATCGTAATAAAATTGCTCTATCCAATTCTGCTGCATGCAGCTTTGCAAACTGGGTCCATGACGGTGCCTTAATTTGCAGACATTCCGGAGACACAGAACCAGTCGGAGATGTCAACAGATATGTACACGAATCGTCATGTTTCATATTAAATTGAATGAAGGAGTCCTTTATTTAAAGTTATTGCAGCTTGAAATGAAATAAGCAAACCATAAATGTATATGGACAGATTATTATGGCGACATTGCTATGGCATTAATGTGCGTCGGATGGAGAATCGATAAGGTTTTTATAAATTACTTTCAGAATGTTTTTATGAATTACTTTCTGAAAGTTTCTCTTATTTATTATTGCTATTTAATGACATGCAATCGTGGATATTTAAGCTTGTTTTGGACTTGTTCTCAGCTACAAGTGCAAAACACATTTGACCATGAAATATTTCAACAAACTGCGATTGTATACCTTTAACCCTCTCCGTACTGAATTAAACACATGCCCTGCTTGTTAAGGCATCTCTGGTTGCCTTCAACAGGGAGAGGGTTAAATGTGCAGCTGCATTTGGAATTTCATTTAAGGGTAAAATATTTATATGCTATTCATGTCTTAATAGGGCAGCAACTATACTTTTAACATGTATCATATTTATCGTATTGTTGTTATGCAATTACTAGTATTTGCATGCACTATCACAAATGCAGCCTTTTATGTTTTTCAGATGCCATCAGCACATTTTTGTACATTAAAGTTCTTGGAATTCACTGGAAAGACTAAGTCTATTTAGTATCGGAAATTTGTTTTACAATTTACGCTTCTTGCATAGTTTGAATGTACTCTGTGCCACATCCATGCAGCATCCAATGCAGCCTTAAAGGGCTACTGCAGATTAGCATGCTGCTGTAAAGTGTGTGCCCATGTGGAGACAGGGTCTAGGTCAAACTGACTCCTCACTTTAACTGCGGCCCTTTAATGCCATGGGATATGGCTTAGATTACAACTGTTGTTAAACACTGCCATACCTCACACAGCAAGCAAGCTTTTTTTTTTTTTTGCACTTTTAAGAAGTATTTGACTTAAAGGCATACAATCACAGATTTTTATGTTTTTTTTCGGACTAGTTCTTAGGTACAACTGCAAAGCACAGTCACTTGCCATTCATAAAATCATGTTTGTACTTCCATGAACATTTCCACTGCTGTATGGTAGATGAAACGTCGCACTATTATGTACAACCGCATGATAGGTTGAGTTGAATGTATTAACTAGCGGTTGGCATCCTGAATCTGGTTAGCTTCATTATGTTCATGCAAAGGGAGATAACTCTAAGTTTGGTCAATATAAGATAAGTTGATGCAACAAAGACAAGATAATTAATAGTCCATCGCACTAGTTCATATAAAATATAAAATCTATAACTATCAAGTGTTGGGGAAATAACAACTTTTGGGTGTCCAAATCAAAAATAAATAGATGCAGATAGAATTTTGGTTTGCCATTATCTAGGCTAACCAACCGTGATTGTATGCCTTTAATAACTTGGTAACTGATAATAACTGTGTAAGAATTGATTGTTCGGATCCATGTGTATATGTTCATTTTGGTTATTCAAGTCCAAATTGAAGCTATTAACTGTCCGATACATAATATTTGTGTGTGGTGACGAAATATATGTATTTATCTTCACTTACAATTATTAACAACTATAGAATGCTTTTTAATTATATATTTTGGGGGGCTTTCCAGCAATCTTTTGAAATAAGTGTTTCTAACTATGCCATACAAACATTTTATTGCATGCAATTATTTATTTATGTATTCTAATGTACATCAGATAAAGAATGTTTTCTTAAGTACAAGGCTAAATCCTAAGTCTTCGATTCTTGCAGTATTTCAATTCTCTAATCTGTACAGGCTAATTAATTATTTGATGAAACCTGCCTCAGGCGATATAACTTTAGATGAACAATCTCCACCTAAGACAGAAATAATTATTTTTCCGTTTATACAGATTAAATCCTGTGTGGATTGATGAAGAGTTTGTGTCGGATGATAATATGTCTGAGTTCCGGTCTTCAGATCATCTATTCGGTTTGATGTTTCACAAACTAGCAATATTTAAATACGGTCTGTGATATATTGGAATTTTTATGTATACTTTCAGTGCAATTACTTATGGGTTATCATATGGCAGACTGTGATTCATTGAATTCACATCGATATATCAGATTCTGCTCAGAATTAGAAGATATTTCAAACCACACTGTCATTTCATAATCCTCCTATCCTGATCTGACAAGCCGTGATATAGTGAAAGAATCTTGAAAGCATCTCTAACCCCCTAATTTAACAAGTTTTGTGCACATCTATTTCTGAAAATTCCATGTTATTACAAGACATATGATTTCCACTGATAGATCTATATCTATACAACTTTTCCAAAAACTTTCTATGGCAGGGTGTCTACTAGTTTCAAAGACGTGCATGTACAATTCTTTGAGAATCGTACTTGAACAACATATTCTGAAGGAAGGAACCATTGTGTACCATGACATCTTTGAGCATTTGGTCTTCAGTTTAGAGATAGTACATAACCACACTATGCAATTGTGAAACCTTTTTTTATTTTTATTACCATTTCATGCTCAGGGTCAAATTTTATTGGGGGATTTCTGAACACAACTTTTAGGAGCATGAATCGTACTCAAATTGTTTCATAATCTCATGGCCTGATCTAGCTAACTTTACAGGCACACAAGGAGTTGCTCTGTTAGCATTAACAACTTTCAACTATTGGTGACCAGAGATGACCGGTGACAGTTATGTTGATTAATCCAGCTGGAAGATTAACATGGTATTGTTTCTTTAAGCTCTCGTGTCCACTATAAGGCCATATAGCGCTGTTGTAAATGCTGGATCCCCCATGATCGGTCTTCCAGAAATAGTTAGTATCCTGGACTACAATGGATTTGAAAAACTAAGTGGTGGTATTATTTGAACCCAAGATCATCCCCTAACCTTGACATCTGTTAGCTGATAATATCCAATCATCTCTGAAGTTAATTTTATATTTCATTAAGATAAATAATTCGTAATGAAAATTAAGATATAATTTGTAAATTATTTTTCATTTTAGATGAGTCTTCTTTTGCTAATCCTTATAAGTTAAAGATATTATTTGTAAATTGTACTTCATTTTATATATTTTCTTGCCAATCTAAAGAAGACATTTGTGAGACTGGAATGGGCATGCCATGTCAGATTATTTACGAAGACAGTGCAATGCCTGTTTAACCGTTATCTCCGAGAGTGGGCTGTGCTGTCAGTTCTGCATACTTACTGTAGATGACGGCACAATTTGTCACATATATAAGCAATTAGTGGTGTAAATCAGCCAGTCATTGCTACAAGTCCATGGTTATCCCCTTTATCTGATCCCGTTTGCCAGGTCAAGACTGACTGTGAGGCAGATACCAGGACAATTTCACGCCTGGTGTCCTTTATATCCCCCAATCTGAGGCACTTCCACCAACTAAAACATGAACATGGAGATATGGGCTGTAAACTTCAGGCGCCCACTAGGATAAGCAGTTGTAGCTTGAGACTGTCCTTACCATGAAGCTGAAACAGCTAGACTGTCCTTACGTTGAAGCTGAAACAGTTGTAGCTTTAGACTGTCCTTTAGGAGAAGCTGTTTTTTTCCTGTGCTGATGTGTGTCATCTCAAGCTTTGATGTTGTCTGATGTTGTTTGATGTTGTCTGATGTTGTCTGATGTTGTTTGTGATAGGAAATTATTTAGATATCTGTTGCTATATTGTAGGGTCCATGATGGTAGCTCTGCTGAAATTTCATAGAGTTCATGATGGTATGTCACATTTGCTGCTGTTATTAGTTTTATGGCAGAGCTGTTATACTGTAGGGTTCATGATGGTGCATTAAGATCAATGCTGACATTTACTTGAGTTCATGATGGTAAGTCAGCTTTGCTGCTGTAATTAGTTTTATGCCAAAGTTGCTGTACTGTAGGGTTCATAATGGTTCATGTAAATCTAGACCTCTGCAGAGCTCATGGGATGTTTGCTTTTTTTGCTTCTATGGGTTTACGGCTGAGCTGCTATATATTGTAGGGTTCATAAGTTGTTATATATTGTAGGGTTAATAATGGTTCATCATCTAACCCTTTACATTGATCCTATATGGTAGAGTTCATGATAGTACACCATCCAGACATCTTCTGATGCTTGATAGTTCATAATGCTACATGATGTAGACCTTTTACTGATGTTTCATCGAGTTCATATAGTTATACCTTGTCTAGGAGTCCATGATCGTTCATCATTTTATCCTTTAGACCTCTTCTGATGTTCGATAGAAATCATGATGGATCATAATGTTACGTCATCTTAACCTTTGCTGCTTCATGTGTAGAGTTTTAATTCATGATATTACACTATCTAGATGTCTTGTATTATGATGCTGACATTTCATCGTCCATGATCATATATCATGCAATCCCCTGTTGCTATTTCACAGAGTTTATTATATATGTATACATCTAAAGTCATTTTGCCAAAATTTCATGATGGCCGTTCCGATAATTTGAACTTAAGACGGCCGTAGGTTAACTGACATTTGTGGAAGAGTACCGGGATGGGCACCGTTAACGACACACAGCTAATGTTGCAGTCAAGCGGCAATGGTGAGTTTATTGACAACGCCATGTTGACAGCATGTCATGCACATAAAACTGGATTGCTGGTATTCCCAGGAGCAATGGCAGACCCTACTGCAGTCACTGCCAGAGATCGGGAGATTATGTGCAATGATTTTTACAGTGCAACTGCATGAACGAGGGGGTCGAGTGCGGAGATTGTGTTCCCACAGCTGAGATTGTGGTCCCAGGGCCCAGCTCAGAGGTGTGGCGGTCATCAGTAATAGATATTACTATTGCTCATCTGGCGCCAATTGGACCCAAGAAGAGATGCAATTGTGGAATTCTATGAAAACCTCTTTTCATTCCAAACCTGTCTTTGTTGTTTATTCTGTACAGTGTATTGCCAGTTTCAGTCTAGATATAATAATGTTTTCGGGTATATTTTGCGAGACATGATAGATGGTCGGACTGATATTAAGTTGCTGAAAGAAATTTTAATACAGGATCATTCCATGGACAAGACTTTCAGAGATGAATTCTAGGAATGAGACAGAATTGGATGATTTACTGGAGGTGAATTATACTGATGATATTTGGACATTTATGTATACACACACGAGCAATAAACTTTGTCCTTTAAAAATGTCAGCCAATTTAATTCATTATTTCTTACTCCACGTAGCGCCAGAATAGACAAGCTTATTATGTGCATTATATGTAAACCTATTCTTATATTTAAAGAAGATACTGATAAAAATAAGATGACATAATGTGTTTTATACTCCTCAAGGTGTTGAGGTGTAACAAGTGCACACTGATCTGTTCATTGTGGTAATAATAGCTTACCGCTTTGAACATCCACCTTGTGCATGGAGTATAGTGCTATATAGATTGACATTTTTACAATTATTCTAAATGGCAGATTAGCATATTCACTCAAATATCTCTTCTGATTGATTATTAAAACATATTTTGTATGTTTTATGTTCTGATTTATGTGCTGAAATTATTTTTATCTAGACAAAGTTAACAAGTTTTCAAATACAATTAACCCATAATTGTTTAAGCATAATATACTCTCAATTGGTGAATTACTGAGATAGATTATTAATAAACTTTTCCAGTATTCTAGGCCTAGGTATTTAACCTGCTTTCCCCACCATGATAAGGATTAATCAGTTGAATTAAATTAATTTTTTTATCTATAGACTCGACCAACTACTATGCATAGCTCGCCAGATTTTCCTCCCTATTTAATGCAAACAATTAGCGACGAGTGTTATTATACTAGTAACTGACATGCTCAGCTATATTTCTACTGTGTATATATGTTGTGTCGCTGTCAATTTAACAACAGGGCATTCTCTTTGAAATGACCTCCACATTCTACAGCTCACTTTTTCCGTCCAATCTAATGGATATCTGTGAAATAAATCTCCAATACTAATGGAATATATTGACCCACCCATAGACCTGTGTAAATTGCAGCAGTTAAAGTAATTGATTATTTTCCACTATTTATGTTCAATGCCATAAGGCTTTAGGGAAGCATTATAAATCAATTTACCATGGTTTGATTTTTATGTATCGATTCGCTCGTATAGGAACCGAATGCGGTATTCCCCCATGGTGTGGTCGGCTGTATGGTAACAGGGTAACTCACAGTATAGCAGTAGCATAGTTGGGTATTAGCATCAGCATGGTAACAGGTAGCATATATAGCAGTATAATACAGTTGGGTATTAGCATCAGCATGGTAACAGGTAGCATATATAGCAGTATAATACAGTTGGGTATTAGCATCAGTATGGTAACAGGTAGCATATATAGCAGTAGCATACAATTGGGTATTAGCATCAGTATGGTAACAGCAACTCACAGTATAGCAGTAGCATTACAGCTGGGTATAAGCATCTTTGTATTGTTTCACGAAGCTCTCTCTATACGTATCCACTAAGAGAGTGGTAGTGCTCGCGTTACCGATAGCTAATACACTGCTAAGCGAGCGCTACCAGTCTCTTAGTGAAATAATACCCAGTATGGTAATGGGTATAACTAGCATATATAGCAGTAGCATACAGTTGGGTATTAGCATCAGTATGGTAACAGGGTAACTGACAGTATAGCAGTAGCATACAGTTGGGTATTAGCATCAGTTTGGTAACAGGGTAACTTACAGTATAGCAGTAGAATACAGTTGGGTTGTATTAGCATTAGAAAGAGGTCGCACAAAAAGAAAGAACATCCATATTGATCATTTTGCATTATATCTCCTGAAGACGAGCAGTGAAATATAGCTAGAGCAGTGATGTGGTTAAACAACAGAGAAAGGGTTAAACAGGTGTTAACAACTTCTTGTACATGTATTTTACATTTTTTGATGTTTGTGTATCTAATCATATAGAAGTATTTTTCTTCATTATCATAAAAATAGTATGAATTTTCTGGATTTAGTTTTTTAGATTATCTTTTTTAAAGGTTAATACGAATGCCTGGTAGACATACACGTATGTCATTATTATACCAGTACTCTCATTCATCCAGCCCCAAATGTCAGACTGTGAATACATCGATTATTTGTGCGGAACATTTTCAGTGTATTAATTTGTGATTCAGATTATGACATAGCATTATGAGGTATCAAATGTAATAAATCAAAGCAGTATCAATGCACTGTTGTATGGCCTTGTGTATAGAATAACGCTAACTGCAGATGCTTTCATAGAAAACATCGCATTTTACTTAGCTGCAGATCCTCAAGTTACTCAACGCCGGGAATAAAGCGAGCCCTCCCGACCTCGGCTATTGATCCTGTATTCCCCCCCGAGACGTGACGGCTGCTCCTGTGGACAGGGGACGTCAACGTGGACGGCAGTACGTAATTACCGCCGATGCTGCAACGCCGCTGCAAAGACGACGTGCTGGTGTTGCATATGCAGTGCGTGTTTCCCAGTGCAGGTGTAACTTTCTGGCGCCGACCAAACCTGTGGTCATCGGTGCCCCGGAGTGCTCTAGATGCTATATTGGTAGCCGGTCGTTAGCGGCGGTGTTCTACGAAGGACCAGTTACTACTTCTTCTTCATTCTGAGGAGGTGCCACTGGCTACGGCCAGAACTTTAATTTGGAATATCCAGTTCTTTCCGTATAAAGGTAAGAAGAGTTAAGAGGACTTGTATTATTCATCGTGGCATCCCTGAAGCGTTGGAACATGTAGTATTGGCGCCTCAACGCCATGCCACCCTTTCATGAAGCTCTCGTATCCAGTTAGAGACCACAGCACTCTGGTATTCGTCTATATCGCTGACGGCTGTGAGAGCACGTCGGTCTCTCGGTGGCTACCAGGGCTTCGTGAAATGGTTCCTGACGCCGCTTCTGTTTGAATTGGCCATTCCCTGCTGGATTAATTGCTACTCTGTGGGCATCTCTGGTTGCCTCCAGCGGGGAGAATGTTAAATATAGTCCAGGATGCCATACTTCGCTGTTTGCCTGTTTAACCCAGTGGGTATAACACGTATATCTATTAATCATTCATGTTTACACTCACACAATGCAATAATGCACATTCTTTCCACACATACAACTGAAATTCAAATTTCAAATACTCCAGAAATATATATATCTTTGGTAAATAGTGAAGAAAATACATTTGACATTGTCACATGTATTGACAAACCTTGTATTTTCCTGCTGACAATACCAGTTCACGTTCTGTTCAATTTATATTGCGATTTACTATATTTAGAATCCTTGAACTGCTGTGTAATTGTTTTCCATTGCTTGCTAGCCACAAAGTGTGAAGATAGGTTACCATAGCAAAGCCATGACCTGGCTAGGTGTATTCTCTAATCACTGTTGGACCTCTAGGTGTTCAATGTTGACCTCTGTGTGTATTCCGTGGCGAGGTGACGGTGTCGTAGCTTGTCGTCTGGAGGTGTAATATGGCCCGATCTGTTGATGGCAATGGGTGGACCGATACCGCAGTATTTGTCCCCCTCGGTGGTACGGGTTTATATTCACCGCAGTGTGAAATTGGATTTGTGACAACAGTTTTCATTAAGACATTACAACCGGTTGTAGCATAAACATTCGTATTTCTTCTAGTGCAGATTCCTTTAGGGTGTGTGTACTTCAATCCATTTTCTTGAAGGATTGCCATTGATTAGCTTGATGAATGGACTTTGGTATCTGTCATCATCATTATTGACATCATGATCATCGTCGTTGTCAAGTCAATGTCATTTTGTTGTCATCGATCATTATATCTGCCATTGTTGTCATTATCATCATTGACAATGTAATCGTCATTGACAATATCATCGTCATTATTTTGATTTACCTGTCATTAATTTGCTTATGTACAGACAGACCCTGTTATAACAGTCTCCATTATATCTGTTTCTCTGCTTACCAGTCAACTTTTAACCAGGTTTTCTATTATATATACTTATACTCAATAAATGATTGAGCCAATGATCTGGCTGTTTAGCTTACCAGTCGGAGTAGCCTTTCACGAAGCTCCCTTATCCACTAAGAGACCATAGCGCTCTCTTTGCCGATAGCTAATGCACTGCTAAGATAGCACTCAGGGTATCCTTTCATGAAGCTCTCTTATCTAATAAGAGACCATAGCGCTCTCTTAGCAGTGCATTAACTATCGGCAAAGAGAGCGCTATGGTCTCTTAGTGGATCAGAGAGCTTCATGAAAGGATACCATATGTTCTCTTAGTGGATAAGAGAGCTTTGTGGAAGGATATACCCTGATTTTTTTTAAAACGATGGAAGTGTCTGCATGGTA